>JAUNZM010002089.1:20000-35000 GCA_033459285.1 Clamator glandarius | reverse complement strand
CGAGAGCCGCACACCTCACACGCCGCCGGGAAGCGAGTAGGAGAGGAGACCGCCCTGCCTGAACACCGAACCCCGCCGCGGATTCCCCGTTACAGGGAGCGCGGAAGAGCCGGCCCGCCGGGGGCCCTCTCCGACGCGACCCAGAGAGCCTCATCGATCAGGAAAGAAAAAAATAAAAGGGTACCGAGGCCCCCGCGGCCACGGTTCTCCTGGGACAGCAACGGCCACCACGCGGCAACCCACCGCCCAACCCCGTGGGGAGAAGGGCCGGAGCGGTACGAACGACCAGGCAGCGTCCGGGGAGAGGGGTGCAACACCGGCTGGCGCACCGGCAGAGCCGGCCCTGCCGAGTAGCCCCTCAGACGCGCCTGCCGAGACGAGCCTCGCTAAGCATCACCCACCGCTCCGAGACACCGAGCCCATCCGTGCCTGGACAGCCGGGACCAGGGGAAAGTCGCGGCACGCTCGACTTCCCCTTCTCAGCGTTCGACAACGAGACCATCAGCCTGACACACGCCGCACCACCTCTTGCGCTCACCCCGCGGCGAACGACTCACACCCCGGTGCAGCGGCGACCAGAGAAAAGCGGAAAAACGAGATAAGCGGAAAGCATGATCGGAGAGAGTGCAACCGGGAAAATGCAACTCCTCCGGCGAAGCGGCCGAAACGGATCGTGCGCAGCCCAACTTAGCCGCTCGCCAGCCGTGCCCTCAGTGGCGAGTCACCGCTCGCCCCTATAGTATGTACAGGTGAGTCCGAGGGCGCCCTAGCTTCCAACTCGGAGAAGTCACCAGCGGAGGGGGCGCGCCAACGACGCCGCCTCTTACGAGGACATAACCGGAGGCAGCGCAAAGCAGCGACCCCTTCGGTGAGAACCAGGAGCGGAGGCGGCCGCCAGGTCTACCCGTCCCGCTGGAAAAACGAACAAAGACCGGCCGGAGAGGGGTAGACCTGACGGCCCGACGCGGCCGGAAAAACCGGTAGCCCGGGCGAAGCACGGCGGTCCTGCCGATGCTCCGGAGGTGGGTAGACGAGACGGCCGGAGCGGGTAGACAGGACGGCCGGAGCCGGGTAAGCCCGGACGGCCGGAGGATGGTAGACAGGACAGCCGGAGCCGGGTAGCCAGAACGGCCGGAGGATGGTAGACAGGACAGCCGGAGCCGGGTAGCCAGAACGGCCGGAGCCGGGTAAGCCCGGACGGCCGGAGCCGGGTAAGCCCGGACGGCTGGAGCCGGGTAGCCAGGACGGCCGGAGAAGGGTAAGCCCGGACGGCCGGAGAGGGGTAGCCAGGACGACCGGAGAAGGGTAAGCCCGGACGGCCGGAGGATGGTAGACAGGACAGCCGGAGGTGTGTAGCCAGAACGGCCGGAGCCGGGTAAGCCCGGACTGCCGGAGCCGGGTAAGCCCGGACGGCCAGAGCCGGGTAAGCCCGGACGGCCGGAGCCGGGTAGCCAGGACGGCCGGAGAAGGGTAAGCCCGGACGACCGGAGAGGGGTAGCCAGGACGGCCGGAGCCGGGTAAGCCCGGACGGCCAGAGCCGGGTAAGCCCGGACGGCCGGAGCCGGGTAGCCAGGACGGCCGGAGAAGGGTAAGCCCGGACGGCCGGAGAGGGGTAGCCAGGACGACCGGAGAAGGGTAAGCCCGGACGGCCGGAGGATGGTAGACAGGACAGCCGGAGGTGTGTAGCCAGAACGGCCGGAGCCGGGTAAGCCCGGACTGCCGGAGCCGGGTAAGCCCGGACGGCCAGAGCCGGGTAAGCCCGGACGGCCGGAGCCGGGTAGCCAGGACGGCTGGAGAAGGGTAAGCCCGGACGACCGGAGAGGGGTAGCCAGGACGGCCGGAGCCGGGGAAGCCCGGATGGCCGGAGGAGGGCAGACAGGACGGCCGGAGCCGGCTAAGCCCGGACGGCCAGAGCCGGGTAGACGTCCAGGACGGCCGGAGAAGGGTAAGCCCGGACGGCCGGAGCCGGGTAGACAGGAAGCGGCGCGCGAGGCGGGGACGAAACCGGCCATCACGTCTACCCACCTCCAGGCAACCGGCGGGCTGCCAGGTCTACCCGCCAGCGCAAGCCGCAGAAAGCAAGTCCACGGCGGGCGGCCACGTCTACCCCAGCGCCCAGGGGGAAGGACGGTGCGAAGGGAACGCTACGATCCCGCGGCGGGGGCCTGCGCCGCGGCCGGGTAAAACCGGCCGTCAGGTCTACCCATCTCCAGGCACTGGCGGGCGGCCAGGTCTACCCGCCAGCGCAAGCCGCAGAAACGAAGTCCACGGCGGGCTGCCAGGTCTACCCCGGCACCCAGGGGAACGGACGGCGCGAAGGGAACGCTACACTCCCGCGGCGGAGGCCTGCTCCGTGGCAAACCGGCCGTCACGTCTACCCACCTCTAGGAAACCAGCGGGCGGCCAGGTCTACCCGCCACCGCAAGCCGCGGAAAGCAAGTCCACGGCGGGCGGCCACGTCGATCGAACCTCATCGATCAGGGAAAAATAAAAGGGTACCGAGGCCCCCGCAGCCACGGTTCTCCTGGGACAGCAACGGCCACCACGCGGCATCCCACCGCCCAACCCCGTGGGGAGAACGGCGGGAGCGGTACGAACGACCAGGCAGCGTCCGGGGAGAGGGGTGCAACACCGGCTGGCACACCGGCAGAGCCGGCCCTGCCGAGAAGCCCCTCAGACGCGCCTGCCGAGACGAGCCTCGCTAAGCATCACCCACCGCTCCGAGACACCGAGCCCATCCGTGCCTGGCCAGCCGGGACCAGGGGAGAGCCGCGGCACGCTCGACTTCCCCTTCTCAGCGTTCGACAACGAGACCATCAGCCTGACACACGCCGCACCACCTCTTGCGCTCACCCCGCGGCGAACGACTCACACCCCGGTGCAGCGGCGACCAGAGAAAAGCGGAAAAACGAGATAAGCGGAAAGCATGATCGGAGAGAGTGCAACCGGGAAAATGCGACTCCTCCGGCGAAGCGGCCGAAACGGATCGTGCGCAGCCCAACTTAGCCGCTCGCCAGCCGTGCCCTCAGTGGCGAGTCACCGCTCGCCCCTATAGTATGTACAGGTGAGTCCGAGGGCGCCCTAGCTTCCAACTCGGAGAAGTCACCAGCGGAGGGGGCGCGCCAACGACGCCGCCTCTTACGAGGACATAACCGGAGGCAGCGCAAAGCAGCGACCCCTTCGGTGAGAACCAGGAGCGGAGGCGGCCGCCAGGTCTACCCGTCCCGCTGGAAAAACGAACAAAGACCGGCCGGAGAGGGGTAGACCTGACGGCCCGACGCGGCCGGAAAAACCGGTAGCCCGGGCGAAGCACGGCGGTCCTGCCGATGCTCCGGAGGTGGGTAGACGAGACGGCCGGAGCGGGTAGACAGGACGGCCGGAGCCGGGTAAGCCCGGACGGCCGGAGGATGGTAGACAGGACAGCCGGAGCCGGGTAGCCAGAACGGCCGGAGGATGGTAGACAGGACAGCCGGAGCCGGGTAGCCAGAACGGCCGGAGCCGGGTAAGCCCGGACGGCCAGAGCCGGGTAAGCCCGGACGGCTGGAGCCGGGTAGCCAGGACGGCCGGAGAAGGGTAAGCCCGGACGGCCGGAGAGGGGTAGCCAGGACGACCGGAGAAGGGTAAGCCCGGACGGCCGGAGGATGGTAGACAGGACAGCCGGAGGTGTGTAGCCAGAACGGCCGGAGCCGGGTAAGCCCGGACTGCCGGAGCCGGGTAAGCCCGGACGGCCAGAGCCGGGTAAGCCCGGACGGCCGGAGCCGGGTAGCCAGGACGGCCGGAGAAGGGTAAGCCCGGACGACCGGAGAGGGGTAGCCAGGACGGCCGGAGCCGGGTAAGCCCGGACGGCCAGAGCCGGGTAAGCCCGGACGGCCGGAGCCGGGTAGCCAGGACGGCCGGAGAAGGGTAAGCCCGGACGGCCGGAGAGGGGTAGCCAGGACGACCGGAGAAGGGTAAGCCCGGACGGCCGGAGGATGGTAGACAGGACAGCCGGAGGTGTGTAGCCAGAACGGCCGGAGCCGGGTAAGCCCGGACTGCCGGAGCCGGGTAAGCCCGGACGGCCAGAGCCGGGTAAGCCCGGACGGCCGGAGCCGGGTAGCCAGGACGGCCGGAGAAGGGTAAGCCCGGACGACCGGAGAGGGGTAGCCAGGACGGCCGGAGCCGGGGAAGCCCGGATGGCCGGAGGAGGGCAGACAGGACGGCCGGAGCCGGCTAAGCCCGGACGGCCAGAGCCGGGTAGACGTCCAGGACGGCCGGAGAAGGGTAAGCCCGGACGGCCGGAGCCGGGTAGACAGGAAGCGGCGCGCGAGGCGGGGACGAAACCGGCCATCACGTCTACCCACCTCCAGGCAACCGGCGGGCTGCCAGGTCTACCCGCCAGCGCAAGCCGCAGAAAGCAAGTCCACGGCGGGCGGCCACGTCTACCCCAGCGCCCAGGGGGAAGGACGGTGCGAAGGGAACGCTACGATCCCGCGGCGGGGGCCTGCGCCGCGGCCGGGTAAAACCGGCCGTCAGGTCTACCCATCTCCAGGCACTGGCGGGCGGCCAGGTCTACCCGCCAGCGCAAGTCGCAGAAACGAAGTCCACGGCGGGCTGCCAGGTCTACCCCGGCACCCAGGGGAACGGACGGCGCGAAGGGAACGCTACACTCCCGCGGCGGAGGCCTGCTCCGTGGCAAACCGGCCGTCACGTCTACCCACCTCTAGGAAACCAGCGGGCGGCCAGGTCTACCCGCCACCGCAAGCCGCGGAAAGCAAGTCCACGGCGGGCGGCCACGTCGATCGAACCTCATCGATCAGGGAAAAATAAAAGGGTACCGAGGCCCCAGCAGCCACGGTTCTCCTGGGACAGCAACGGCCACCACGCGGCATCCCACCGCCCAACCCCGTGGGGAGAACGGCGGGAGCGGTACGAACGACCAGGCAGCGTCCGGGGAGAGGGGTGCAACACCGGCTGGCACACCGGCAGAGCCGGCCCTGCCGAGAAGCCCCTCAGACGCGCCTGCCGAGACGAGCCTCGCTAAGCATCACCCACCGCTCCGAGACACCGAGCCCATCCGTGCCTGGCCAGCCGGGACCAGGGGAGAGCCGCGGCACGCTCGACTTCCCCTTCTCAGCGTTCGACAACGAGACCATCAGCCTGACACACGCCGCACCACCTCTTGCGCTCACCCCGCGGCGAACGAGTCACCCCGGTGCAGCGGCGACCAGAGAAAAGCGGAAAAACGAGAAAGCGAAAAAAAGAACCGGAGAGAGTGCAACCGGGAAAATGCAACTCCTCCGGCGGAGCGGCCGAAACGGATCGTGCGCAGCCCAACTTAGCCGCTCGCCAGCGGTGCCCTCCGCGGCGAGTCACAGCTCGCCCCTATAGTATGTACAGGTGAGTCCGAGGGCGCCCTAGCTTCCAACTCGGAGAAGTCACCAGCGGAGGGGGCGCGCCAACGACGCCGCCTCTTACGAGGACATAACCGGAGGCAGCGCAAAGCAGCGACCCCTTCGGTGAGAACCAGGAGCGGAGGCGGCCGCCAGGTCTACCCGTCCCGCTGGAAAAACGAACAAAGACCGGCCGGAGAGGGGTAGACCTGACGGCCCGACGCGGCCGGAAAAACCGGTAGCCCGGGCGAAGCACGGCGGTCCTGCCGATGCTCCGGAGGTGGGTAGACGAGACGGCCGGAGCGGGTAGACAGGACGGCCGGAGCCGGGTAAGCCCGGACGGCCGGAGGATGGTAGACAGGACAGCCGGAGCCGGGTAGCCAGAACGGCCGGAGCCGGGTAAGCCCGGACGGCCAGAGCCGGGTAAGCCCGGACGGCTGGAGCCGGGTAGCCAGGACGGCCGGAGAAGGGTAAGCCCGGACGGCCGGAGAGGGGTAGCCAGGACGACCGGAGAAGGGTAAGCCCGGACGGCCGGAGGATGGTAGACAGGACAGCCGGAGGTGTGTAGCCAGAACGGCCGGAGCCGGGTAAGCCCGGACTGCCGGAGCCGGGTAAGCCCGGACGGCCAGAGCCGGGTAAGCCCGGACGGCCGGAGCCGGGTAGCCAGGACGGCCGGAGAAGGGTAAGCCCGGACGACCGGAGAGGGGTAGCCAGGACGGCCGGAGCCGGGTAAGCCCGGACGGCCAGAGCCGGGTAAGCCCGGACGGCCGGAGCCGGGTAGCCAGGACGGCCGGAGAAGGGTAAGCCCGGACGGCCGGAGAGGGGTAGCCAGGACGACCGGAGAAGGGTAAGCCCGGACGGCCGGAGGATGGTAGACAGGACAGCCGGAGGTGTGTAGCCAGAACGGCCGGAGCCGGGTAAGCCCGGACTGCCGGAGCCGGGTAAGCCCGGACGGCCGGAGGATGGTAGACAGGACAGCCGGAGCCGGGTAGCCAGAACGGCCGGAGCCGGGTAAGCCCGGACGGCCAGAGCCGGGTAAGCCCGGACGGCCGCAGGTGTGTAGCCAGAACGGCCGGAGCCGGGTAAGCCCGGACTGCCGGAGCCGGGTAAGCCCGGACGGCCAGAGCCGGGTAAGCCCGGACGGCCGGAGCCGGGTAGCCAGGACGGCCGGAGAAGGGTAAGCCCGGACGGCCGGAGAGGGGTAGCCAGGACGGCCGGAGAAGCTTAAGCCCGGACGGCCGGAGGAGGGTAGACAGGACGGCCGGAGCCGGCTAAGCCCGGACGGCCGGAGCCGGGTAGACAGGACGCGGCGCGCGAGGCGGGGACGAAACCGGCCATCACGTCTACCCACCTCCAGGCAACCGGCGGGCTGCCAGGTCTACCCGCCAGCGCAAGCCGCAGAAAGCAAGTCCACGGCGGGCGGCCACGTCTACCCCAGCGCCCAGGGGGAAGGACGGTGCGAAGGGAACGCTACGATCCCGCGGCGGGGGCCTGCGCCGCGGCCGGGTAAAACCGGCCGTCAGGTCTACCCATCTCCAGGCACTGGCGGGCGGCCAGGTCTACCCGCCAGCGCAAGCCGCAGAGACGAAGTCCACGGCGGGCTGCCAGGTCTACCCCGGCACCCAGGGGAACGGACGGCGCGAAGGGAACGCTACACTCCCGCGGCGGAGGCCTGCTCCGTGGCAAACCGGCCGTCACGTCTACCCACCTCTAGGAAACCAGCGGGCGGCCAGGTCTACCCGCCACCGCAAGCCGCGGAAAGCAAGTCCACGGCGGGCGGCCACGTCTACCCCAGCACCCAGGGGGAAGGACGGTGCGGAGGGAACGCTACGCTCCCGCGGCAGGGGCCTGCGCCGCGGCCGGGTAGAACCGGCCGTCAGGTCTACCCACCTCCAGGCCCCTGCCGGCCGCCAGGTCTTCCCGCCACCGCAAGCCGCGGAAAGCAAGTCCACGACGGGCGGCCACGTCGATCGAACCTCATCTATCAGGGACAAATAAAAGGGTACCGAGGCCCCCGCGGCCACGGTTCTCCTGGGACAGCAACGGCCACCACGCGGCATCTCCACCGCCCAACCCCGTGGGGAGAACGGCGGGAGCGGTACGAACGACCAGGCAGCGTCCGGGGAGAGGGGTGCAACACCGGCTGGCACACCGGCAGAGCCGGCCCTGCCGAGAAGCCCCTCAGACGCGCCTGCCGAGACGAGCCTCGCTAAGCATCACCCACCGCTCCGCGACACCGAGCCCATCCGTGCCTGGCCAGCCGGGACCAGGGGAAAGCCGCGGCACGCTCGACTTCCCCTTTTCACAGCGTTCGACTCCGAGACCATCAGCCTGACAAACACCGCACCACCTCTTGCGCTCACCCCGCGGCGAACGACTCACACCCCGGTGCAGCGGCGACCAGAGAAAAGCGGAAGAACGAGAAAGCGGAAAAAAGAACCGGGGGAGAGTGCAAGAGTCCTCGAGAGTAGACAAGACGGCCGTCGGAGGGTAAGCCCGGACGGCCGGTGGAGGGTAGACAGGACTGCCGGAGCCGGGTAAGCCCGGACGGCCGGAGGAGGGTAGGCAGGACAACCGGAGCCGGGTAAGCCCGGACGGCCGGAGGAGGGTAGGCAGGACAACCGGAGCGGGGTAGACAGGACGGCCGGAGCCGGGTAAGCCTGGACGGCCGGAGGAGGGTAGACAGACGGCCGGAGCCGGTTAAGCCCGTACGGCCGGAGGAGGCTAGACAGCACAGACAGAGGAGGGTAGACAGACGGCCGCAGCCGGGTAGACCGCACGGCCAGAGCCGAGTAAGCACGGACGGCCAGGGGAGGGTAGAAAGGAGGGTCGGAGATGGGTAGACAGGACGGCCGGAGCCGGGTAAGCCCGGAAGGCCGGAGGAGGGTAGGCAGGACAACCGGAGCAGGGTAGACAGGACGGCCGGGGCCGGGTAAGCCCGGACGGCCGCAGGAGGGTAGACAGCACAGACAGAGGAGGGTAGACAGACGGCCAGAGCCGGGTAAGCACGGACGGCCAGGGGAGGGTAGAAAGGAAGGTCGGAGGTGGGTAGACAGAACGGCCGGAGCCGGGTAAGCCCGGAAGGCCGGAGGAGGGTAGACAGAACGGCCGGAGCCGGGTAAGCCAGCAGGGCCGGAGGAGGGTAGAGAGGACAGCCGGAGGAGGGTAGACAGGACGGCCGGAGCCGAGTAGAGAGGACGGCCGGAGCCACCGAGCCCATCCGTGCCTGGACAGCCGGGACCAGGGGAGAGCCGCGGCACGCTCGACTTCCCCTTCTCAGCGTTCGACAACGAGACCATCAGCCTGACACACGCCGCACCACCTCTTGCGCTCACCCCGCGGCGAACGACTCACACCCCGGTGCAGCGGCGACCAGAGAAAAGCGGAAAAACGAGATAAGCGGAAAGCAGAATCGGAGAGAGTGCAACCGGGAAAATGCGACTCCTCCGGCGGAGCGGCCGAAACGGATCGTGCGCAGCCCAACTTAGACCGCTCGCCAGCCGTGCCCTCAGTGGCGAGTCACCGCTCGCCCCTATAGTATGTACAGGTGAGTCCGAGGGCGCCCTAGCTTCCAACTCGGAGAAGTCACCAGCGGAGGGGGCGCGCCAACGACGCCGCCTCTTACGAGGACATAACCGGAGGCAGCGCAAAGCAGCGACCCCTTCGGTGAGAACCAGGAGCGGAGGCGGCCGCCAGGTCTACCCGTCCCGCTGGAAAAACGAACAAAGACCGGCCGGAGAGGGGTAGACCTGACGGCCCGACGCGGCCGGAAAGACCGGCAGCCCGGGCGAAGCACGGCGGTCCTGCCGATGCTCCGGAGGTGGGTAGACGAGACGGCCGGAGCGGGTAGACAGGACGGCCGGAGCCGGGTAAGCCCGGACGGCCGGAGGATGGTAGACAGGACAGCCGGAGCCGGGTAGCCAGAACGGCCGGAGCCGGGTAAGCCCGGACGGCCAGAGCCGGGTAAGCCCGGACGGCTGGAGCCGGGTAGCCAGGACGGCCGGAGAAGGGTAAGCCCGGACGGCCGGAGAGGGGTAGCCAGGACGACCGGAGAAGGGTAAGCCCGGACGGCCGGAGGATGGTAGACAGGACAGCCGGAGGTGTGTAGCCAGAACGGCCGGAGCCGGGTAAGCCCGGACTGCCGGAGCCGGGTAAGCCCGGACGGCCAGAGCCGGGTAAGCCCGGACGGCCGGAGCCGGGTAGCCAGGACGGCCGGAGAAGGGTAAGCCCGGACGACCGGAGAGGGGTAGCCAGGACGGCCGGAGCCGGGTAAGCCCGGACGGCCAGAGCCGGGTAAGCCCGGACGGCCGGAGCCGGGTAGCCAGGACGGCCGGAGAAGGGTAAGCCCGGACGGCCGGAGAGGGGTAGCCAGGACGACCGGAGAAGGGTAAGCCCGGACGGCCGGAGGATGGTAGACAGGACAGCCGGAGGTGGGTAGACGAGACGGCCGGAGCGGGTAGACAGGACGGCCGGAGCCGGGTAAGCCCGGACGGCCGGAGGAGGATAGACAGGACGGCCGGAGCCGGGTAGCCAGAACGGCCGGAGCCGGGTAAGCCCGGACGGCCAGAGCCGGGTAAGCCCGGACGGCCGGAGGTGTGTAGCCAGAACGGCCGGAGCCGGGTAAGCCCGGACGGCCGGAGCCGGGTAGCCAGGACGGCCGAAGAAGGGTAAGCCCGGACGGCCGGAGAGGGGTAGCCAGGACGGTCGGAGCCGGATAAGCCCGGACGGCCGGAGGAGGGTAGACAGGACGGCCGGAGCCGGCTAAGCCCGGACGGCCAGAGCCGGGTAGACGTCCAGGACGGCCGGAGAAGGGTAAGCCCGGACGGCCGGAGCCGGGTAGACAGGACGCGGCGCGCGAGGCGGGGACGAAACCGGCCATCACGTCTACCCACCTCCAGGCAACCGGCGGGCTGCCAGGTCTACCCGCCAGCGCAAGCCGCAGAAAGCAAGTCCACGGCGGGCTGCCAGGTCTACCCCAGCACCCAGGGGAACGGACGGCGCGAAGGGAACGCTACACTCCCGCGGCGGAGGCCTGCTCCGTGGCAAACCGGCCGTCACGTCTACCCACCTCTAGGAAACCAGCGGGCGGCCAGGTCTACCCGCCACCGCAAGCCGCGGAAAGCAAGTCCACGGCGGGCGGCCACGTCGATCGAACCTCATCGATCAGGGAAAAATAAAAGGGTACCGAGGCCCCCGCAGCCACGGTTCTCCTGGGACAGCAACGGCCACCACGCGGCATCCCACCGCCCAACCCCGTGGGGAGAACGGCGGGAGCGGTACGAACGACCAGGCAGCGTCCGGGGAGAGGGGTGCAACACCGGCTGGCACACCGGCAGAGCCGGCCCTGCCGAGAAGCCCCTCAGACGCGCCTGCCGAGACGAGCCTCGCTAAGCATCACCCACCGCTCCGAGACACCGAGCCCATCCGTGCCTGGCCAGCCGGGACCAGGGGAGAGCCGCGGCACGCTCGACTTCCCTTTTTCAGCGTTCGACAACGAGACCATCAGCCTGACACACGCCGCACCACCTCTTGCGCTCACCCCGCGGCGAACGAGTCACCCCGGTGGAGCGGCGACCAGAGAAAAGCGGAAAAACGAGAAAGCGGAAAAAAGAACCGGAGAGAGTGCAACCGGGAAAATGCAACTCCTCCGGCGGAGCGGCCGAAACGGATCGTGCACAGCCCAACTTAGCCGCTCGCCAGCGGTGCCCTCCGCGGCGAGTCACCGCTCGCCCCTATAGTATGTACAGGTGAGTCCGAGGGGGCCCTAGCTTCCAACTCGGAGAAGTCACCAGCGGAGGGAGCGCGCCAACGACGCCGCCTCTTACGAGGACATAACCGAAGGCAGCGCAAAGCAGCGACCCCTTCGGTGAGAACCAGGAGCGGAGGCGGCCGCCAGGTCTACCCGTTAGCGCAAGCCGCAGAGACTAAGTCCACGGCGGGCTGCCAGGTCTACCCGTTAGCGCAAGCCGCAGAAACGAAGTCCACCGCGGGCTGCCAGGTCTACCCGCCTGCGGAAGCCGCAGAGACTAAGTCCACGGCGGGCTGCCAGGTCTACCCGCCTGCGGAAGCCGCAGAGACTAAGTCCACGGCGGGCTGCCAGGTCTACCCGCCTGCGGAAGCCGCAGAGACTAAGTCCACGGCGGGCTGCCAGGTCTACCCGCCTGCGGAAGCCGCAGAGACTAAGTCCACGGTGGGCTGCCAGGTCTACCCGCCTGCGGAAGCCGCAGAGACTAAGTCCACGGCGGGCTGCCAGGTCTACCCGCCTGCGCCAGCCGCAGAGACTAAGTCCACGGCGGGCTGCCAGGTCTACCCGCCTGCGGAAGCCGCAGAGACTAAGTCCACGGCGGGCTGCCAGGTCTACCCGCCTGCGCCAGCCGCAGAGACTAAGTCCACGGCGGGCTGCCAGGTCTACCCGCCTGCGGAAGCCGCAGAGACTAAGTCCACGGCGGGCTGCCAGGTCTACCCGCCTGCGGAAGCCGCAGAGACTAAGTCCACGGCGGGCTGCCAGGTCTACCCGCCTGCGGAAGCCGCAGAGACTAAGTCCACGGCGGGCTGCCAGGTCTACCCGCCTGCGGAAGCCGCAGAGACTAAGTCCACGGCGGGCTGCCAGGTCTACCCGCCTGCGGAAGCCGCAGAGACTAAGTCCACGGCGGGCTGCCAGGTCTACCCGCCTGCGGAAGCCGCAGAGACTAAGTCCACGGCGGGCTGCCAGGTCTACCCGCCTGCGGAAGCCGCAGAGACTAAGTCCACGGCGGGCTGCCAGGTCTACCCGCCTGCGGAAGCCGCAGAGACTAAGTCCACGGCGGGCTGCCAGGTCTACCCGCCTGCGGAAGCCGCAGAGACTAAGTCCACGGCGGGCTGCCAGGTCTACCCGCCTGCGACAGCCGCAGAGACTAAGTCCACGGCGGGCTGCCAGGTCTACCCGCCTGCGGAAGCCGCAGAGACTAAGTCCACGGCGGGCTGCCAGGTCTACCCGCCTGCGACAGCCGCAGAGACTAAGTCCACGGCGGGCTGCCAGGTCTACCCGCCTGCGGAAGCCGCAGAGACTAAGTCCACGGCGGGCTGCCAGGTCTACCCGCCTGCGGAAGCCGCAGAGACTAAGTCCACGGCGGGCTGCCAGGTCTACCCGCCTGCGGAAGCCGCAGAGACTAAGTCCACGGCGGGCTGCCAGGTCTACCCGCCTGCGGAAGCCGCAGAGACTAAGTCCACGGCGGGCTGCCAGGTCTACCCGCCTGCGGAAGCCGCAGAGACTAAGTCCACGGCGGGCTGCCAGGTCTACCCGCCTGCGCCAGCCGCAGAGACTAAGTCCACGGCGGGCTGCCAGGTCTACCCGCCTGCGGAAGCCGCAGAGACTAAGTCCACGGCGGGCTGCCAGGTCTACCCGCCTGCGCCAGCCGCAGAGACTAAGTCCACGGCGGGCTGCCAGGTCTACCCGCCTGCGGAAGCCGCAGAGACTAAGTCCACGGCGGGCTGCCAGGTCTACCCGCCTGCGGAAGCCGCAGAGACTAAGTCCACGGCGGGCTGCCAGGTCTACCCGCCTGCGGAAGCCGCAGAGACTAAGTCCACGGCGGGCTGCCAGGTCTACCCGCCTGCGCCAGCCGCAGAGACTAAGTCCACGGCGGGCTGCCAGGTCTACCCGCCTGCGGAAGCCGCAGAGACTAAGTCCACGGCGGGCTGCCAGGTCTACCCGCCTGCGCCAGCCGCAGAGACTAAGTCCACGGCGGGCTGCCAGGTCTACCCGCCTGCGGAAGCCGCAGAGACTAAGTCCACGGCGGGCTGCCAGGTCTACCCGCCTGCGGAAGCCGCAGAGACTAAGTCCACGGCGGGCTGCCAGGTCTACCCGCCTGCGGAAGCCGCAGAGACTAAGTCCACGGCGGGCTGCCAGGTCTACCCGCCTGCGGAAGCCGCAGAGACTAAGTCCACGGCGGGCTGCCAGGTCTACCCGCCTGCGGAAGCCGCAGAGACTAAGTCCACGGCGGGCTGCCAGGTCTACCCGCCTGCGGAAGCCGCAGAGACTAAGTCCACGGCGGGCTGCCAGGTCTACCCGCCTGCGGAAGCCGCAGAGACTAAGTCCACGGCGGGCTGCCAGGTCTACCCGCCTGCGGAAGCCGCAGAGACTAAGTCCACGGCGGGCTGCCAGGTCTACCCGCCTGCGGAAGCCGCAGAGACTAAGTCCACGGCGGGCTGCCAGGTCTACCCGCCTGCGCCAGCCGCAGAGACTAAGTCCACGGCGGGCTGCCAGGTCTACCCGCCTGCGGAAGCCGCAGAGACTAAGTCCACGGCGGGCTGCCAGGTCTACCCGCCTGCGGAAGCCGCAGAGACTAAGTCCACGGCGGGCTGCCAGGTCTACCCGCCTGCGGAAGCCGCAGAGACTAAGTCCACGGCGGGCTGCCAGGTCTACCCGCCTGCGCCAGCCGCAGAGACTAAGTCCACGGCGGGCTGCCAGGTCTACCCACCTGCGGAAGCCGCAGAGACTAAGTCCACGGCGGGCTGCCAGGTCTACCCGCCTGCGCCAGCCGCAGAGACTAAGTCCACGGCGGGCTGCCAGGTCTACCCGCCTGCGCCAGCCGCAGAGACTAAGTCCACGGCGGGCTGCCAGGTCTACCCGCCTGCGGAAGCCGCAGAGACTAAGTCCACGGCGGGCTGCCAGGTCTACCCGCCTGCGGAAGCCGCAGAGACTAAGTCCACGGCGGGCTGCCAGGTCTACCCGCCTGCGGAAGCCGCAGAGACTAAGTCCACGGCGGGCTGCCAGGTCTACCCGCCTGCGCCAGCCGCAGAGACTAAGTCCACGGCGGGCTGCCAGGTCTACCCGCCTGCGGAAGCCGCAGAGACTAAGTCCACGGCGGGCTGCCAGGTCTACCCGCCTGCGGAAGCCGCAGAGACTAAGTCCACGGCGGGCTGCCAGGTCTACCCGCCTGCGGAAGCCGCAGAGACTAAGTCCACGGCGGGCTGCCAGGTCTACCCGCCTGCGGAAGCCGCAGAGACTAAGTCCACGGCGGGCTGCCAGGTCTACCCGCCTGCGGAAGCCGCAGAGACTAAGTCCACGGCGGGCTGCCAGGTCTACCCGCCTGCGGAAGCCGCAGAGACTAAGTCCACGGCGGGCTGCCAGGTCTACCCGCCTGCGGAAGCCGCAGAGACTAAGTCCACGGCGGGCTGCCAGGTCTACCCGCCTGCGGAAGCCGCAGAGACTAAGTCCACGGCGGGCTGCCAGGTCTACCCGCCTGCGGAAGCCGCAGAGACTAAGTCCACGGCGGGCTGCCAGGTCTACCCGCCTGCGGAAGCCGCAGAGACTAAGTCCACGGCGGGCTGCCAGGTCTACCCGCCTGCGGAAGCCGCAGAGACTAAGTCCACGGCGGGCTGCCAGGTCTACCCGCCTGCGGAAGCCGCAGAGACTAAGTCCACGGCGGGCTGCCAGGTCTACCCGCCTGCGGAAGCCGCAGAGACTAAGTCCACGGCGGGCTGCCAGGTCTACCCGCCTGCGGAAGCCGCAGAGACTAAGTCCACGGCGGGCTGCCAGGTCTACCCGCCTGCGCCAGCCGCAGAGACTAAGTCCACGGCGGGCTGCCAGGTCTACCCGCCTGCGGAAGCCGCAGAGACTAAGTCCACGGCGGGCTGCCAGGTCTACCCGCCT
>JAUNZM010002089.1:12500-15000 GCA_033459285.1 Clamator glandarius | reverse complement strand
CTGCGGAAGCCGCAGAGACTAAGTCCACGGCGGGCTGCCAGGTCTACCCGCCTGCGGAAGCCGCAGAGACTAAGTCCACGGCGGGCTGCCAGGTCTACCCGCCTGCGCAAGCCGCAGAGACTAAGTCCACGGCGGGCTGCCAGGTCTACCCGCCTGCGGAAGCCGTAGAGACTAAGTCCACGGCGGGCTGCCAGGTCTACCCGCCTGCGGAAGCCGCAGAGACTAAGTCCACGGCGGGCTGCCAGGTCTACCCGCCTGCGGAAGCCGCAGAGACTAAGTCCACGGCGGGCTGCCAGGTCTACCCGCCTGCGCCAGCCGCAGAGACTAAGTCCACGGCGGGCTGCCAGGTCTACCCGCCTGCGGAAGCCGCAGAGACTAAGTCCACGGCGGGCTGCCAGGTCTACCCGCCTGCGGAAGCCGCAGAGACTAAGTCCACGGCGGGCTGCCAGGTCTACCCGCCTGCGCCAGCCGCAGAGACTAAGTCCACGGCGGGCTGCCAGGTCTACCCGCCTGCGGAAGCCGCAGAGACTAAGTCCACGGCGGGCTGCCAGGTCTACCCGCCTGCGGAAGCCGCAGAGACTAAGTCCACGGCGGGCTGCCAGGTCTACCCGCCTGCGGAAGCCGCAGAGACTAAGTCCACGGCGGGCTGCCAGGTCTACCCGCCTGCGGAAGCCGCAGAGACTAAGTCCACGGCGGGCTGCCAGGTCTACCCGCCTGCGGAAGCCGCAGAGACTAAGTCCACGGCGGGCTGCCAGGTCTACCCGCCTGCGGAAGCCGCAGAGACTAAGTCCACGGCGGGCTGCCAGGTCTACCCGCCTGCGGAAGCCGCAGAGACTAAGTCCACGGTGGGCTGCCAGGTCTACCCGCCTGCGGAAGCCGCAGAGACTAAGTCCACGGCGGGCTGCCAGGTCTACCCGCCTGCGCCAGCCGCAGAGACTAAGTCCACGGCGGGCTGCCAGGTCTACCCGCCTGCGGAAGCCGCAGAGACTAAGTCCACGGCGGGCTGCCAGGTCTACCCGCCTGCGGAAGCCGCAGAGACTAAGTCCACGGCGGGCTGCCAGGTCTACCCGCCTGCGGAAGCCGCAGAGACTAAGTCCACGGCGGGCTGCCAGGTCTACCCGCCTGCGGAAGCCGCAGAGACTAAGTCCACGGCGGGCTGCCAGGTCTACCCGCCTGCGGAAGCCGCAGAGACTAAGTCCACGGCGGGCTGCCAGGTCTACCCGCCTGCGCAAGCCGCAGAGACTAAGTCCACGGCGGGCTGCCAGGTCTACCCGCCTGCGGAAGCCGTAGAGACTAAGTCCACGGCGGGCTGCCAGGTCTACCCGCCTGCGGAAGCCGCAGAGACTAAGTCCACGGCGGGCTGCCAGGTCTACCCGCCTGCGGAAGCCGCAGAGACTAAGTCCACGGCGGGCTGCCAGGTCTACCCGCCTGCGCCAGCCGCAGAGACTAAGTCCACGGCGGGCTGCCAGGTCTACCCGCCTGCGGAAGCCGCAGAGACTAAGTCCACGGCGGGCTGCCAGGTCTACCCGCCTGCGGAAGCCGCAGAGACTAAGTCCACGGCGGGCTGCCAGGTCTACCCGCCTGCGCCAGCCGCAGAGACTAAGTCCACGGCGGGCTGCCAGGTCTACCCGCCTGCGGAAGCCGCAGAGACTAAGTCCACGGCGGGCTGCCAGGTCTACCCGCCTGCGGAAGCCGCAGAGACTAAGTCCACGGCGGGCTGCCAGGTCTACCCGCCTGCGGAAGCCGCAGAGACTAAGTCCACGGCGGGCTGCCAGGTCTACCCGCCTGCGGAAGCCGCAGAGACTAAGTCCACGGCGGGCTGCCAGGTCTACCCGCCTGCGGAAGCCGCAGAGACTAAGTCCACGGCGGGCTGCCAGGTCTACCCGCCTGCGCCAGCCGCAGAGACTAAGTCCACGGTGGGCTGCCAGGTCTACCCGCCTGCGGAAGCCGCAGAGACTAAGTCCACGGCGGGCTGCCAGGTCTACCCGCCTGCGCCAGCCGCAGAGACTAAGTCCACGGCGGGCTGCCAGGTCTACCCGCCTGCGGAAGCCGCAGAGACTAAGTCCACGGCGGGCTGCCAGGTCTACCCGCCTGCGGAAGCCGCAGAGACTAAGTCCACGGCGGGCTGCCAGGTCTACCCGCCTGCGGAAGCCGCAGAGACTAAGTCCACGGCGGGCTGCCAGGTCTACCCGCCTGCGCCAGCCGCAGAGACTAAGTCCACGGCGGGCTGCCAGGTCTACCCGCCTGCGGAAGCCGCAGAGACTAAGTCCACGGCGGGCTGCCAGGTCTACCCGCCTGCGGAAGCCGCAGAGACTAAGTCCACGGCGGGCTGCCAGGTCTACCCGCCTGCGCCAGCCGCAGAGACTAAGTCCACGGCGGGCTGCCAGGTCTACCCGCCTGCGGAAGCCGCAGAGACTAAGTCCACGGCGGGCTGCCAGGTCTACCCGCCTGCGGAAGCCGCAGAGACTAAGTCCACGGCGGGATGCCAGGTCTACCCGCC
>JAUNZM010002089.1:0-2500 GCA_033459285.1 Clamator glandarius | reverse complement strand
AGCCGGGGACGGCGCCCGCTCTCCCCCGTCTCCACGCGGAGACCGGGCGTGGGACGTCCTCGGCTTGCCCGCACCCGCTCCTCCACCACGGCGCGACCGTGGAGGGCGACGCGGAAGCGACGGGCAGGGTCCCGGCGCCGGGACACAGCCCGCGCAGAGACCCCCTCTCGGCGGGGTGGGGAGAGGGAACGACGGAGCCGCAGCACGGAGCAGCGCTGCGACGGAGGCACGGCGGGCCGCCCGTTCCCCCCCCGCGCCTGGGCACGGGAGGGCCGGCGCGGCCTACCCGGCGAAGCCCCCACCGCGGGGACCCGCCGCCGCCCCACCGGCGACGGGGGAGCCCGCGCTCCCTCGCCGTGGTAGGGGGGGGTTTCTTCCCCGATCCGAGGCGGGCGGGCGGCCAGACGCGGC
This sequence comes from Clamator glandarius, assembly GCA_033459285.1. Lineage (NCBI taxonomy): Eukaryota > Metazoa > Chordata > Aves > Cuculiformes > Cuculidae > Clamator > Clamator glandarius. The sequence goes on along the minus strand of JAUNZM010002089.1, from coordinate 2,089 downwards.
CGACCGGCCGGCGCGCGCAGCGCGCTCTCCGCTGGAGACCGGACCGCGGAGAGGGTGGGGCAGGGGGGACGCCCCTCCCCGGCAACGGCGCTAGGAGCCCGCGGCGGGGCGAGAGCGGCGGCCGGCGGCCACTCAGGGTCTAGCAGGGAGAGACTCCCCTCCCCTTAAGGCGACGCCGGGGGCGTCGCGCCCGCACCGCACCGCGAGCGGCACCGTTGCCGCCCGGGTCTTTAAACCGCCGCCCGGCCCCGGCACGGCCCCTTCCCGGCCCCCGGCCCCGCGGCCGAAGGAAGCGGGGGGAAAGTCCGCGCCGAAGCTCGGACGCTAGGTACCTGGCCCTGGGGTGAGGGAAACGAGCTCAAGGCCCCGCGGTGGTGCCTCCCCCGCTGCCACCCTCGGGGGAGCGTCCGCCCGCGGGGGCGCGCCCGACATCCGACGCCATCACCTCGGCCTGCCTGCCCGGGGCCCGGGGTTTCCCTCAGTGACCCGGCGCTGCGCCCGGGAGGAGAGCCGCGGCTCGGGCCGACCCCGCCGGCGCGGGGCACCCAACCGGCTCGGAGAACCTTTCACCGGCCCAGGGGCGGCGATGGCGGCTAGCCGCCACCGTGCACCAGCCCGGAACGCGCCCGGAGGCCTCGCCCCGCGACGCCGCGGGACGGGGTGTGCGTTCGAGGAGGGTGGGGTTGGGGGGGGGGCAGCGAGTCCGGGGAGGCGCCGCCGCCTCCCCGACCCGGAAGGGCCGTCCCCCGTCTGTCCTCGCCGCTCTGCCGCGGGGGTCCCGCGCCGTGGCGGCTCGCCGCTTCCTCCCGTACTACCCCCCCGTCACGAGCGGACGCTCGGTCGGCACAGGAGCTCGCCCGCGCTCCGGAACCGGCAGAGGCGACGCGCGCGCGCCGGAGGGGGAAAGAAAGCGGCGGAGCCGGCGGCGGTTAGGCGCGGGCCCGTCGGCAAGCGAGAGAAGACGGGCCCGATCTCTCCCGGGAGGGAGTCGGGGGAACGGCCGTGCCGGGACCCCCTCCTCTCTCCTCGCCTCCTCCCAGCCCTCCTCCGCACCCCGCTTGACGGGAAGCGGGGTAGGTCTCGGTCGCGAACTCGGGTACGTGCACGGAAACGCCGCCCGCGACAGCGGCGAGGGCTCCCCGGCCGGCCGCGCACCCCGACGTTCGGCGGGGGGGGGCGGCCCGGCGACGGACCGACGCCGGCGAGCGGGCGCCACGCGCGCCCGCGCGGGCCGGGAGAACCGCCGACCCCCCCACCCCTTCACCGCCTCCTTCCCTCCGCGCGCGCGGAGGGGAGAGGGTGGAGGGTAGCGCGGCGGGGGTGGGGGGGGAAAGGCGGAACGCGGCGCCCGCACCGCGGCAAACGCGGGACGACCCTCTCTCGCTGGAGACCGCGCGTGACCAGAGACGCCTCTGGCCCGGCGCACGCGGTCGGAAAGGAGTAGCCCCTCGCCACGACCTCGGCGCGCGGCGGATGCGAGCGAGCCAGCCTGTCGGCGGCGCGGCCGGTCGCCCGGCACGAGCGCGCCCGCCCGACGGCCCCCCGGTAATGATCCTTCCGCAGGTTCACCTACGGAAACCTTGTTACGACTTTTACTTCCTCTAGATAGTCAAGTTCGACCGTCTTCTCGACGCTCCGGCAGGGCCGACGCCGACCCCGCCGGGGCCGATCCGAGGACCTCACTAAACCATCCAATCGGTAGTAGCGACGGGCGGTGTGTACAAAGGGCAGGGACTTAATCAACGCGAGCTTATGACCCGCACTTACTGGGAATTCCTCGTTCACGGGGAAGAATTGCAATCCCCGATCCCCATCACGAATGGGGTTCAACGGGTTACCCGCGCCTGCCGGCGGAGGGTAGGCACAAGCTGAGCCAGTCAGTGTAGCGCGCGTGCGGCCCCGGACATCTAAGGGCATCACAGACCTGTTATTGCTCAATCTCGGGTGGCTGAACGCCACTTGTCCCTCTAAGAAGTTGGACGCCGACCGCTCGGGGGTCGCGTAACTAGTTAGCATGCCAGAGTCTCGTTCGTTATCGGAATTAACCAGACAAATCGCTCCACCAACTAAGAACGGCCATGCACCACCA
>JAUNZM010002088.1:0-24259 GCA_033459285.1 Clamator glandarius | reverse complement strand
AAAGCACCCAGTCCATTCTAGAGCTCCCCAGGACCCTTCTAATAGCACCCAGACCATTCTAGAGCCTCCCAGGACCCTTCTACAATCCCCCAGACCATTCTAGAGCCCCCCAGGACCCTTCTGAAAGCCCCCATACCCTTCTAGAGCCCCCCAGGACCCTTCTGAAAGCCCCCAGACCATTCTAGAGCCCCCAGGACCCTTCTAAATGCCCCCAGACCCTACTAGAGCAACCCAGGACCCTTCTAATAGCCCCCAGACCCTTCTAGAGCCTCCCAGGACGATTCTAAAAGCCCCCAGACCCTTCTAGAGCCACCCAGGACCATTCTAAAAGACCCCAGTCCATTCTAGAGCCCACCAGGACCCTTCTAAAAGCACCCAGACCATTCTAGAGCCCCCAGGACCCATCTAAAAGCACCCAGAACATTCTAGAGACCCCCAGGTCCCTTCTAAAAGACCCCAGACCCTTCTAGAGGCACCCAGGGCCCCTCTAATTGTCCCCAGACCCTTCTAGAGCCCCCAAGGACCATTCTAAATGCCCCCAGAGCCTTCTAGACCCTCCCCGGATCATTCTAAAAGCTACCAGACCCTTCTAGAGCCTCCCAGGACCCTTCTAAAAGCCCCCAGACCCTTCTAGAGACTCCACGGACCCTTCTATGAGCCCCCGGACCATTCTAGAGCTCTCCAGGACCGTTCTAAAATCCCCCAGATCCTTCTAGAGGCCCCTAGGACCCTTTCAAAAGCCCCCAGACCCTTCTAGAGCCCCCCAGGACTCCTCTGAAAGCCCCCAGACCCTTCTAGAGCCCCCCAGGACCATTCTAGAAGCCCCCAGACCCTTATAGAGCCCCCCAGGACCTTTCTAAAAGCCCCTAGACCCTTCTAGAGCCCCCCAGGACCCTTCTAAAAGCCCTCACACACTTCTAGAGCCACCCAGGACCCTTCTGAAAGCACCCAGACCCTTCTAGAGACCCCCAGGACACTACTGAAATCACCCAGACCCTTCTAGAGCCCCGCAGGGCCCTTCTAAATGCCCCCAGACCCTTCTAGAGGCCCCCTGGACCCTTCTAAAATCCCCCACACCCTTCTAGAGCCTCCCCCGACCATTCTAAAAGCCCCCAGACCCTTATAGAGCCCCCCAGGACCTTTCTAAAAGCACCAAGACCCTTCTAGAGCCCCCTAGGACCTTTCTTAAAGCCCCCAGACCCTTCTAGAGTCCCCCATGGCCCCTCTTAAGCGCCCCAGACCCTTCTAGAGCACCCCAGGACCCTTATAAAAGCCCCCAGACCCTTCTAGAGCCTCCCAGGACCCTTTTAAAAGTCCCAGACCCTTCTATAGCCCCTCATTACCCTTCTAAAAGCCCCCAGACCCTTCTAGAGCCTCCCAGGACCCTTCTAAAAGACCCCAGACCCTTCTAGAGGCCCCCAGGATCATTCTAAAATCCCCCAGACCCTTCTAGAGCCCCCCAGGACCCTTCTAAATGCCCCCAGACCCTTCTAGAGCCTCCCAGGACCCTTCTAAAAGCATCCAGACTATTATAGAGGCCCGCAGGACACTTCTGAAAGCCCCCAGACCTTTCTAGAGCCCCCCAGGGCCCTTCCAAACGACCCCAGACCATTCTAGAGCCCCCTAGGACTCTTCTAAAAGCACCCATACCATTCTAGAGCCCCCCAGGACCCTTCTAAAAGCCCCCAGACACTTCTAGAGACACCCAGGGTCCCTCTAAAAGCACCCAGACCCTTCTAGAGCTCCACAGGACCCTTCTAAAAGACAACAGACCCTTCTAGAGCCCCCCAGGACCCTTCTAAAAGCCCCCAGACCCTTCTAGACCCTCCCCGGATCCTTCTAAAAGCACCCAGACCCTTCTAGAGGCTCCCTGGATCCTTCTCAAAGCCCCCAGAAACTTCTAGAGCCTCCCCGTATCATTCTAAAAGCCCCCAGACCCTTCTAGAGCCACCCGGACCCTTTTAAAAGCCTCCAGACCCTTCTAGAGGCCCCCAGGACCCTTCTGAAAGCCCCCAGACCGTTCTAGAGCTGCCCAGGACCCTTCTAAAAGCACCCAGACCCTTCTAGAGCCCCCCAGGACCCTTCTAAAAGCCCCCAGACCCTTCTAGAGCACCCCGGGACCCTTCTAAAAGCCCCCAGACCCTTCTGGAGCCCCCCAGGACCCTTTTAAAAGCCCCCAGACCCTTCTAGAGCCCCTCATTACCCTTCTAAAAGCCCCCAGACCCTTCTAGAGCCCCCCAGGACCCTTCTAACTGCCCCCAGACCCTTCTAGAGCCCCCCAGGACCCTTCTAAAAGCCTCCAGACTATTCTAGAGGCCCGCAGGACCCTTCTGAAAGCCCCCAGACCCTTCTAGAGCCCCCCAGGGCCTTTCTAAAAGACCCCAGACCATTCTAGAGCCCCTTAGGACTTATCTAAAAGCCCCCAGAACATTCATGAGCCCCCAAGGAGACTTCTAAAAGCCCCCAGACACTTCTAGAGCCACCCAGGACACTTCTAAAATCCCCCAGACCCTTCTAGAGCCCCACAGGACCGTTCTAAAAGCCCCCAGACCCTTCTAGATCCTGCCCGGATCTATTTAAAAGCACCCAGACACTTCTAGAGCCTCCCAGGACCCTTCTAAAATCCCTCAGAAACTTCTAGAGGCCCCCAGGACCCTTCTGAAAGCCCCCAGACCCTTCTAGAGGCACCCAGGACCTTTCTAAATGCCCCCAGACCCTTCTAGAGCCACCCAGGACCCTTCTAAAAGCCCCGAGACCCTTCTAGACCCTGCCCGGATCCTTTTAAAAGCTCCCAGACACTTATAGAGCCTCACAGGACCCTTCTAAAATCCCTCAGACACTTCTAGAGCCCCCCAGGACCCTTCTAAAAGCCCCCAGAACATTCTAGAGGCCCCTAGGACCCTTCCAAAAGTCCCCAGACCCTTCTAGAGCCTCCCAGGACCCTTCTAAAAGCCCCCAGACCCTTCTGAAGGTATCCAGGACCCTTCTAAAATCCCCCAGACCCTTCTAGAGGCCACCAGGGACCTTCTAAAATCCCCCAGACACTTCTAGAGGCCCCAAGGACCATTTTTAAAGCGCCCAGACCCTTCTAGATGCCCCTAGGACCCTTCTAAAAGCACCCAGTCCATTCTAGAGCTCCCCAGGACCCTTCTAATAGCACCCAGACCATTCTAGAGCCTCCCAGGACCCTTCTACAATCCCCCAGACCATTCTAGAGCCCCCCAGGACCCTTCTGAAAGCCCCCAGACCCTTCTAGAGCCCCCAGGACCCTTCTGAAAGCCCCCAGACCATTCTAGAGCCCCCCAGGACCCTTCTAAATGCCCCCAGACCCTACTAGAGCACCCCAGGACCCTTCTAATAGCCCCCAGACCCTTCTAGAGCCTCCCAGGACGATTCTAAAAGCCCCCAGACCCTTCTAGAGCCACCCAGGACCATTCTAAAAGACCCCAGTCCATTCTAGAGCCCACCAGGACCCTTCTAAAAGCACCCAGACCATTCTAGAGCCCCCAGGACCCATCTAAAAGCACCCAGAACATTCTAGAGACCCCTAGGTCCCTTCTAAAAGACCCCAGACCCTTCTAGAGGCACCCAGGGCCCCTCTAATTGTCCCCAGACCCTTCTAGAGCCCCCAAGGACCATTCTAAATGCCCCCAGAGCCTTCTAGACCCTCCCCGGATCATTCTAAAAGCTACCAGACCCTTCTAGAGCCTCCCAGGACCCTTCTAAAAGCCCCCAGACCCTTCTAGAGACTCCACGGACCCTTCTATGAGCCCCCGGACCATTCTAGAGCTCTCCAGGACCGTTCTAAAATCCCCCAGATCCTTCTAGAGGCCCCTAGGACCCTTTCAAAAGCCCCCAGACCCTTCTAGAGCCCCCCAGGACTCCTCTGAAAGCCCCCAGACCCTTCTAGAGCCCCCCAGGACCATTCTAGAAGCCCCCAGACCCTTATAGAGCCCCCCAGGACCTTTCTAAAAGCCCCTAGACCCTTCTAGAGCCCCCCAGGACCCTTCTAAAAGCCCTCACACACTTCTAGAGCCACCCAGGACCCTTCTGAAAGCACCCAGACCCTTCTAGAGACCCCCAGGACACTACTGAAATCACCCAGACCCTTCTAGAGCCCCGCAGGGCCCTTCTAAATGCCCCCAGACCCTTCTAGAGGCCCCCTGGACCCTTCTAAAATCCCCCACACCCTTCTAGAGCCTCCCCCGACCATTCTAAAAGCCCCCAGACCCTTATAGAGCCCCCCAGGACCTTTCTAAAAGCACCAAGACCCTTCTAGAGCCCCCTAGGACCTTTCTTAAAGCCCCCAGACCCTTCTAGAGTCCCCCATGGCCCCTCTTAAGCGCCCCAGACCCTTCTAGAGCACCCCAGGACCCTTATAAAAGCCCCCAGACCCTTCTAGAGCCTCCCAGGACCCTTTTAAAAGTCCCAGACCCTTCTATAGCCCCTCATTACCCTTCTAAAAGCCCCCAGACCCTTCTAGAGCCTCCCAGGACCCTTCTAAAAGACCCCAGACCCTTCTAGAGGCCCCCAGGATCATTCTAAAATCCCCCAGACCCTTCTAGAGCCCCCCAGGACCCTTCTAAATGCCCCCAGACCCTTCTAGAGCCTCCCAGGACCCTTCTAAAAGCATCCAGACTATTATAGAGGCCCGCAGGACACTTCTGAAAGACCCCAGACCTTTCTAGAGCCCCCCAGGGCCCTTCCAAACGACCCCAGACCATTCTAGAGCCCCCTAGGACTCTTCTAAAAGCACCCATACCATTCTAGAGCCCCCCAGGACCCTTCTAAAAGCCCCCAGACACTTCTAGAGACACCCAGGGTCCCTCTAAAAGCACCCAGACCCTTCTAGAGCTCCACAGGACCCTTCTAAAAGACAACAGACCCTTCTAGAGCCCCCCAGGACCCTTCTAAAAGCCCCCAGACCCTTCTAGACCCTCCCCGGATCCTTCTAAAAGCACCCAGACCCTTCTAGAGGCTCCCTGGATCCTTCTCAAAGCCCCCAGAAACTTCTAGAGCCTCCCCGTATCATTCTAAAAGCCCCCAGACCCTTCTAGAGCACCCCAGGACCCTTCTAAAAGCCGCCAGACCCTTCTAGAGCCTCCCTGGATCCTTCTAAAAGCACCCAGACCAATCTGGATCCTCCGAGGACCCTTCTAAAAGACCCCAGACCCTTCTAGAGCCACCCGGGACCCTTTTAAAAGCCTCCAGACCCTTCTAGAGGCCCCCAGGACCCTTCTGAAAGCCCCCAGACCGTTCTAGAGCTGCCCAGGACCCTTCTAAAAGCACCCAGACCCTTCTAGAGCCCCCCAGGACCCTTCTAAAAGCCCCCAGACCCTTCTAGAGCACCCCGGGACCCTTCTAAAAGCCCCCAGACCCTTCTAGAGCACCCCGGGACCCTTCTGAAAGCCCCCAGACCCTTCTGGAGCCCCCCAGGACCCTTTTAAAAGCCCCCAGACCCTTCTAGAGCCCCTCATTACCCTTCTAAAAGCCCCCAGACCCTTCTAGAGCCCCCCAGGACCCTTCTAACTGCCCCCAGACCCTTCTAGAGCCCCCCAGGACCCTTCTAAAAGCCTCCAGACTATTCTAGAGGCCCGCAGGACCCTTCTGAAAGCCCCCAGACCCTTCTAGAGCCCCCCAGGGCCTTTCTAAAAGACCCCAGACCATTCTAGAGCCCCTTAGGACTTATCTAAAAGCCCCCAGAACATTCATGAGCCCCCAAGGAGACTTCTAAAAGCCCCCAGACACTTCTAGAGCCACCCAGGACACTTCTAAAATCCCCCAGACCCTTCTAGAGCCCCACAGGACCGTTCTAAAAGCCCCCAGACCCTTCTAGATCCTGCCCGGATCTATTTAAAAGCACCCAGACACTTCTAGAGCCTCCCAGGACCCTTCTAAAATCCCTCAGAAACTTCTAGAGGCCCCCAGGACCCTTCTGAAAGCCCCCAGACCCTTCTAGAGGCACCCAGGACCTTTCTAAATGCCCCCAGACCCTTCTAGAGCCACCCAGGACCCTTCTAAAAGCCCCGAGACCCTTCTAGACCCTGCCCGGATCCTTTTAAAAGCTCCCAGACACTTATAGAGCCTCACAGGACCCTTCTAAAATCCCTCAGACACTTCTAGAGCCCCCCAGGACCCTTCTAAAAGCCCCCAGAACATTCTAGAGGCCCCTAGGACCCTTCCAAAAGTCCCCAGACCCTTCTAGAGCCTCCCAGGACCCTTCTAAAAGCCCCCAGACCCTTCTGAAGGTATCCAGGACCCTTCTAAAATCCCCCAGACCCTTCTAGAGGCCACCAGGGACCTTCTAAAATCCCCCAGACACTTCTAGAGGCCCCAAGGACCATTTTTAAAGCGCCCAGACCCTTCTAGATGCCCCTAGGACCCTTCTAAAAGCACCCAGTCCATTCTAGAGCTCCCCAGGACCCTTCTAATAGCACCCAGACCATTCTAGAGCCTCCCAGGACCCTTCTACAATCCCCCAGACCATTCTAGAGCCCCCCAGGACCCTTCTGAAAGCCCCCAGACCCTTCTAGAGCCCCCCAGGACCCTTCTGAAAGCCCCCAGACCATTCTAGAGCCCCCCAGGACCCTTCTAAATGCCCCCAGACCCTACTAGAGCACCCCAGGACCCTTCTAATAGCCCCCAGACCCTTCTAGAGCCTCCCAGGACGATTCTAAAAGCCCCCAGACCCTTCTAGAGCCACCCAGGACCATTCTAAAAGACCCCAGTCCATTCTAGAGCCCACCAGGACCCTTCTAAAAGCACCCAGACCATTCTAGAGCCCCCAGGACCCATCTAAAAGCACCCAGAACATTCTAGAGACCCCTAGGTCCCATCTAAAAGACCCCAGACCCTTCTAGAGGCACCCAGGGCCCCTCTAATTGTCCCCAGACCCTTCTAGAGCCCCCAAGGACCATTCTAAATGCCCCCAGAGCCTTCTAGACCCTCCCCGGATCATTCTAAAAGCTACCAGACCCTTCTAGAGCCTCCCAGGACCCTTCTAAAAGCCCCCAGACCCTTCTAGAGACTCCACGGACCCTTCTATGAGCCCCCGGACCATTCTAGAGCTCTCCAGGACCGTTCTAAAATCCCCCAGATCCTTCTAGAGGCCCCTAGGACCCTTTCAAAAGCCCCCAGACCCTTCTAGAGCCCCCCAGGACTCCTCTGAAAGCCCCCAGACCCTTCTAGAGCCCCCCAGGACCATTCTAGAAGCCCCCAGACCCTTATAGAGCCCCCCAGGACCTTTCTAAAAGCCCCTAGACCCTTCTAGAGCCCCCCAGGACCCTTCTAAAAGCCCTCACACACTTCTAGAGCCACCCAGGACCCTTCTGAAAGCACCCAGACCCTTCTAGAGACCCCCAGGACACTACTGAAATCACCCAGACCCTTCTAGAGCCCCGCAGGGCCCTTCTAAATGCCCCCAGACCCTTCTAGAGGCCCCCTGGACCCTTCTAAAATCCCCCACACCCTTCTAGAGCCTCCCCCGACCATTCTAAAAGCCCCCAGACCCTTATAGAGCCCCCCAGGACCTTTCTAAAAGCACCAAGACCCTTCTAGAGCCCCCTAGGACCTTTCTTAAAGCCCCAGACCCTTCTAGAGTCCCCCATGGCCCCTCTTAAGCGCCCCAGACCCTTCTAGAGCACCCCAGGACCCTTATAAAAGCCCCCAGACCCTTCTAGAGCCTCCCAGGACCCTTTTAAAAGTCCCAGACCCTTCTATAGCCCCTCATTACCCTTCTAAAAGCCCCCAGACCCTTCTAGAGCCTCCCAGGACCCTTCTAAAAGACCCCAGACCCTTCTAGAGGCCCCCAGGATCATTCTAAAATCCCCCAGACCCTTCTAGAGCCCCCAGGACCCTTCTAAATGCCCCCAGACCCTTCTAGAGCCTCCCAGGACCCTTCTAAAAGCATCCAGACTATTATAGAGGCCCGCAGGACACTTCTGAAAGACCCCAGACCTTTCTAGAGCCCCCCAGGGCCCTTCCAAACGACCCCAGACCATTCTAGAGCCCCCTAGGACTCTTCTAAAAGCACCCATACCATTCTAGAGCCCCCCAGGACCCTTCTAAAAGCCCCCAGACACTTCTAGAGACACCCAGGGTCCCTCTAAAAGCACCCAGACCCTTCTAGAGCTCCACAGGACCCTTCTAAAAGACAACAGACCCTTCTAGAGCCCCCCAGGACCCTTCTAAAAGCCCCCAGACCCTTCTAGACCCTCCCCGGATCCTTCTAAAAGCACCCAGACCCTTCTAGAGGCTCCCTGGATCCTTCTCAAAGCCCCCAGAAACTTCTAGAGCCTCCCCGTATCATTCTAAAAGCCCCCAGACCCTTCTAGAGCACCCCAGGACCCTTCTAAAAGCCGCCAGACCCTTCTAGAGCCTCCCTGGATCCTTCTAAAAGCACCCAGACCAATCTGGATCCTCCGAGGACCCTTCTAAAAGACCCCAGACCCTTCTAGAGCCACCCGGGACCCTTTTAAAAGCCTCCAGACCCTTCTAGAGGCCCCCAGGACCCTTCTGAAAGCCCCCAGACCGTTCTAGAGCTGCCCAGGACCCTTCTAAAAGCACCCAGACCCTTCTAGAGCCCCCCAGGACCCTTCTAAAAGCCCCCAGACCCTTCTAGAGCACCCCGGGACCCTTCTAAAAGCCCCCAGACCCTTCTAGAGCACCCCGGGACCCTTCTGAAAGCCCCCAGACCCTTCTGGAGCCCCCCAGGACCCTTTTAAAAGCCCCCAGACCCTTCTAGAGCCCCTCATTACCCTTCTAAAAGACCCCAGACCCTTCTAGAGCCCCCCAGGACCCTTCTAACTGCCCCCAGACCCTTCTAGAGCCCCCCAGGACCCTTCTAAAAGCCTCCAGACTATTCTAGAGGCCCGCAGGACCCTTCTGAAAGCCCCCAGACCCTTCTAGAGCCCCCCAGGGCCTTTCTAAAAGACCCCAGACCATTCTAGAGCCCCTTAGGACTTATCTAAAAGCCCCCAGAACATTCATGAGCCCCCAAGGAGACTTCTAAAAGCCCCCAGACACTTCTAGAGCCACCCAGGACACTTCTAAAATCCCCCAGACCCTTCTAGAGCCCCACAGGACCGTTCTAAAAGCCCCCAGACCCTTCTAGATCCTGCCCGGATCTATTTAAAAGCACCCAGACACTTCTAGAGCCTCCCAGGACCCTTCTAAAATCCCTCAGAAACTTCTAGAGGCCCCCAGGACCCTTCTGAAAGCCCCCAGACCCTTCTAGAGGCACCCAGGACCTTTCTAAATGCCCCCAGACCCTTCTAGAGCCACCCAGGACCCTTCTAAAAGCCCCCAGACCCTTCTAGACCCTGCCCGGATCCTTTTAAAAGCTCCCAGACACTTATAGAGCCTCACAGGACCCTTCTAAAATCCCTCAGACACTTCTAGAGCCCCCCAGGACCCTTCTAAAAGCCCCCAGAACATTCTAGAGGCCCCTAGGACCCTTCCAAAAGTCCCCAGACCCTTCTAGAGCCTCCCAGGACCCTTCTAAAAGCCCCCAGACCCTTCTGAAGGTATCCAGGACCCTTCTAAAATCCCCCAGACCCTTCTAGAGGCCACCAGGGACCTTCTAAAATCCCCCAGACACTTCTAGAGGCCCCAAGGACCATTTTTAAAGCGCCCAGACCCTTCTAGATGCCCCTAGGACCCTTCTAAAAGCACCCAGTCCATTCTAGAGCTCCCCAGGACCCTTCTAATAGCACCCAGACCATTCTAGAGCCCCCCAGGACCCTTCTGAAAGCCCCCAGACCATTCTAGAGCCCCCCAGGACCCTTCTGAAAGCCCCCAGACCCTTCTAGAGCCCCCCAGGACCCTTCTGAAAGCCCCCAGACCATTCTAGAGCCCCCCAGGACCCTTCTAAATGCCCCCAGACCCTACTAGAGCACCCCAGGACCCTTCTAATAGCCCCCAGACCCTTCTAGAGCCTCCCAGGACGATTCTAAAAGCCCCCAGACCCTTCTAGAGCCACCCAGGACCTTTCTAAAAGCCCCTAGACCCTTCTAGAGCCCCCCAGGACCCTTCTAAAAGCCCTCACACACTTCTAGAGCCACCCAGGACCCTTCTGAAAGCACCCAGACCCTTCTAGAGACCCCCAGGACACTACTGAAATCACCCAGACCCTTCTAGAGCCCCGCAGGGCCCTTCTAAATGCCCCCAGACCCTTCTAGAGGCCCCCTGGACCCTTCTAAAATCCCCCACACCCTTCTAGAGCCTCCCCCGACCATTCTAAAAGCCCCCAGACCCTTATAGAGCCCCCCAGGACCTTTCTAAAAGCACCAAGACCCTTCTAGAGCCCCCTAGGACCTTTCTTAAAGCCCCCAGACCCTTCTAGAGTCCCCCATGGCCCCTCTTAAGCGCCCCAGACCCTTCTAGAGCACCCCAGGACCCTTATAAAAGCCCCCAGACCCTTCTAGAGCCTCCCAGGACCCTTTTAAAAGTCCCAGACCCTTCTATAGCCCCTCATTACCCTTCTAAAAGCCCCCAGACCCTTCTAGAGCCTCCCAGGACCCTTCTAAAAGACCCCAGACCCTTCTAGAGGCCCCCAGGATCATTCTAAAATCCCCCAGACCCTTCTAGAGCCCCCCAGGACCCTTCTAAATGCCCCCAGACCCTTCTAGAGCCTCCCAGGACCCTTCTAAAAGCATCCAGACTATTATAGAGGCCCGCAGGACACTTCTGAAAGCCCCCAGACCTTTCTAGAGCCCCCCAGGGCCCTTCCAAACGACCCCAGACCATTCTAGAGCCCCCTAGGACTCTTCTAAAAGCACCCATACCATTCTAGAGCCCCCCAGGACCCTTCTAAAAGCCCCCAGACACTTCTAGAGACACCCAGGGTCCCTCTAAAAGCACCCAGACCCTTCTAGAGCTCCACAGGACCCTTCTAAAAGACAACAGACCCTTCTAGAGCCCCCCAGGACCCTTCTAAAAGCCCCCAGACCCTTCTAGACCCTCCCCGGATCCTTCTAAAAGCACCCAGACCCTTCTAGAGCACCCCAGGACCCTTCTAAAAGCCGCCAGACCCTTCTAGAGCCTCCCTGGATCCTTCTAAAAGCACCCAGACCAATCTGGATCCTCCGAGGACCCTTCTAAAAGACCCCAGACCCTTCTAGAGCCACCCGGGACCCTTTTAAAAGCCTCCAGACCCTTCTAGAGGCCCCCAGGACCCTTCTAAAAGCACCCAGACCCTTCTAGAGCTGCCCAGGACCCTTCTAAAAGCACCCAGACCCTTCTAGAGCCCCCCAGGACCCTTCTAAAAGCCCCCAGACCCTTCTAGAGCACCCCGGGACCCTTCTAAAAGCCCCCAGACCCTTCTAGAGCCCCTCATTACCCTTCTAAAAGCCCCCAGACCCTTCTAGAGCCCCCCAGGACCCTTCTAACTGCCCCCAGACCCTTCTAGAGCCCCCCAGGACCCTTCTAAAAGCCTCCAGACTATTCTAGAGGCCCGCAGGACCCTTCTGAAAGCCCCCAGACCCTTCTAGAGCCCCCCAGGGCCTTTCTAAAAGACCCCAGACCATTCTAGAGCCCCTTAGGACTTATCTAAAAGCCCCCAGAACATTCATGAGCCCCCAAGGAGACTTCTAAAAGCCCCCAGACACTTCTAGAGCCACCCAGGACACTTCTAAAATCCCCCAGACCCTTCTAGAGCCCCACAGGACCGTTCTAAAAGCCCCCAGACCCTTCTAGATCCTGCCCGGATCTATTTAAAAGCACCCAGACACTTCTAGAGCCTCCCAGGACCCTTCTAAAATCCCTCAGAAACTTCTAGAGGCCCCCAGGACCCTTCTGAAAGCCCCCAGACCCTTCTAGAGGCACCCAGGACCTTTCTAAATGCCCCCAGACCCTTCTAGAGCCACCCAGGACCCTTCTAAAAGCCCCCAGACCCTTCTAGACCCTGCCCGGATCCTTTTAAAAGCTCCCAGACACTTATAGAGCCTCACAGGACCCTTCTAAAATCCCTCAGACACTTCTAGAGCCCCCCAGGACCCTTCTAAAAGCCCCCAGAACATTCTAGAGGCCCCTAGGACCCTTCCAAAAGTCCCCAGACCCTTCTAGAGCCTCCCAGGACCCTTCTAAAAGCCCCCAGACCCTTCTGAAGGTATCCAGGACCCTTCTAAAATCCCCCAGACCCTTCTAGAGGCCACCAGGGACCTTCTAAAATCCCCCAGACACTTCTAGAGGCCCCAAGGACCATTTTTAAAGCGCCCAGACCCTTCTAGATGCCCCTAGGACCCTTCTAAAAGCACCCAGTCCATTCTAGAGCTCCCCAGGACCCTTCTAATAGCACCCAGACCATTCTAGAGCCTCCCAGGACCCTTCTACAATCCCCCAGACCATTCTAGAGCCCCCCAGGACCCTTCTGAAAGCCCCCAGACCCTTCTAGAGCCCCCCAGGACCCTTCTGAAAGCCCCCAGACCATTCTAGAGCCCCCCAGGACCCTTCTAAATGCCCCCAGACCCTACTAGAGCACCCCAGGACCCTTCTAATAGCCCCCAGACCCTTCTAGAGCCTCCCAGGACGATTCTAAAAGCCCCCAGACCCTTCTAGAGCCACCCAGGACCATTCTAAAAGACCCCAGTCCATTCTAGAGCCCACCAGGACCCTTCTAAAAGCACCCAGACCATTCTAGAGCCCCCAGGACCCATCTAAAAGCACCCAGAACATTCTAGAGACCCCCAGGTCCCTTCTAAAAGACCCCAGACCCTTCTAGAGGCACCCAGGGCCCCTCTAATGGTCCCCAGACCCTTCTAGAGCCCCCAAGGACCATTCTAAATGCCCCCAGAGCCTTCTAGACCCTCCCGGGATCATTCTAAAAGCTACCAGATCCTTCTAGAGCCTCCCAGGACCCTTCTAAAAGCCCCCAGACCCTTCTAGAGACTCCACGGACCCTTCTATGAGCCCCCGGACCATTCTAGAGCTCTCCAGGACCGTTCTAAAATCCCCCAGATCCTTCCAGAGACCCCTAGGACCCTTTCAAAAGCCTCCAGACCCTTCTAGAGCCCCCCAGGACTCCTCTGAAAGCCCCCAGACCCTTCTAGAGCCCCCCAGGACCATTCTAGAAGCCCCCAGACCATTCTAGAGCCCCTCAGGACTCTTCTAAAAGACCCCAGACCATTCTAGAGCTCCCCAGGACCCTTCTAAAAGCTTCCAGACCCTTCTAGAGTCCCGCAGGACCCTTCTAAAAGCCCCCAGACCCTTCTAGAGCTCTCCAGGACCATTCTAAAATCCCCCAGACCCTTCTAGAGCCCCCCAGGACCCTTCTAAGAGCCCCCAGACCCTTCTAGACCCTCCTCGGATGCATCTAAAAGCACCTAGACCCTTCTATAGCCTCCCAGGAACATTCTAAAATCCCTCAGACCCTTCTAGAGGCACCCAGAACCCTTCTAAAAGCACCCAGAGCCTTCTAGATGCCCCCAGGACCCTTCTAAAAGCCCTCACACCCTTCTAGAGCCCCCCAGGACCCTTCTAAAAGCCCCCAGAACCTTCTAGAGCCTCCGAGGACCCTTCTAAAAGCTTCCAGACCCTTCTAGAGCCCCAAAGGACCCTTCTAAATGCCCCCAGACCCTTCTAGAACCTCCCAGGACCCTTCTAAAAGCACCCAGACCATTCTAGAGCTCCCCAGGACCCTTCTAAAAGCCTCCAGACCCTTCTAGAGTCCCGCACTACCCTTCCAAATGCCCCCAGACCCTTCTAGAGCCCCCCAGGACCATTCTAAATGCCCCCAGACCCTTCTAGAGCTCCCGAGGACCCTTCTAAATGCCCCCAGACCATTCTAGATCCCCCAAGACCCTTCTAAAAGCCCCCAGACCCTTCTAGAGCCCCACAGGACCCTTCTATAAGCCCCCAGACACTTCTAGAGCCCCCCAGGACCCTTCTAAAAGACCCCACACCATTCCAGAGGCCCCCAGGATCCTTCTAAAAGCCCCCAGACCCTTCTAGAGCCCCCCAGAACCGTTCTAAAATGCCCCCAGACCATTCTAGATCTCCCGAGGACCATTCTAAAAGCCTCCAGACCCTTCTAGAGGCCAGCAGGACCCTTTTGAAAGCCCCCAAACCCTTCCAGAGCCACCCTGGACCCTCCTGAAAGCCCCCAGACCCTTCTAGAGCCCCCCAAGACCGTTCTAAAAGCCCCCAGACCCTTCTAGAGGCCCCCAGGACCCTTCTAAAAGCCCCCAGACACTTCTAGAGCCCCCCAGGACCCTTCTAAATGCACCCAGACCCTTCTAGAGCCCCCCAGGACCATTCTAAAAACCCCCGGCCACTTCTAGAGCCCCCCAGATCTTTTCTAAAAGCCCTCACACCCTTCCGGAGCCCTCCAGGACCCTTCTAAAAGCCCCCAGACCCTTCTAGAGGCCCCAGGACGATTCTGAAATCCCTCAGACCCTTCTAGAGCCTCCCAGGACCCTTTTGAAAGCCCCCAGACCATTCTAGAGCCCCCCAGTACCCTTCTAAATGCCCCCAGACCCTTCTAGAGCCTCCCAGGACCCTTCTACAATCGCCCAGACCATTCTAGAGCCCCCCAGGACCCTTCTGAAAGCCCCCAGACCCTTCTAGAGCCCCCCAGGACCCTTCTGAAAGCCCCCAGACCATTCTAGAGCCCCCCAGGACCCTTCTAAATGCCCCCAGACCCTACTAGAGCACCCCAGGACCCTTCTAATAGCCCCCAGACCCTTCTAGAGCCTCCCAGGACGATTCTAAAAGCCCCCAGACCCTTCTAGAGCCACCCAGGACCATTCTAAAAGACCCCAGTCCATTCTAGAACCCACCAGGACCCTTCTAAAAGCACCCAGACCATTCTAGAGCCCCCAGGACCCATCTAAAAGCACCCAGAACATTCTAGAGACCCCCAGGTCCCTTCTAAAAGACCCCAGACCCTTCTAGAGGCACCCAGGGCCCCTCTAATGGTCCCCAGACCCTTCTAGAGCCCCCAAGGACCATTCTAAATGCCCCCAGAGCCTTCTAGACCCTCCCCGGATCATTCTAAAAGCTACCAGACCCTTCTAGAGCCTCCCAGGACCCTTCTAAAAGCCCCCAGACCCTTCTAGAGACTCCACGGACTCTTCTATGAGCCCCCGGACCATTCTAGAGCTCTCCAGGACCGTTCTAAAATCCCCCAGATCCTTCTAGAGGCCCCTAGGACCCTTTCAAAAGCCTCCAGACCCCTCTAGAGCCCCCCAGGACTCCTCTGAAAGCCCCCAGACCCTTCTAGAGCCCCCCAGGACCATTCTAGAAGCCCCCAGACCATTCTAGAGCCCCCCAGGACTCTTCTAAAAGACCCCAGACCATTCTAGAGCTCCCCAGGACCCTTCTAAAAGCTTCCAGACCCTTCTAGAGTCCCGCAGGACCCTTCTAAAAGCCCCCAGACCCTTCTAGAGCTCCCCAGGACCATTCTAAAATCCCCCAGACCCTTCTAGAGCCCCCCAGGACCCTTCTAAGAGCCCCCAGACCCTTCTAGACCCTCCTCGGATGCATCTAAAAGCACCCAGACCCTTCTAGAGCCTCCCAGGAACCTTCTAAAATCCCTCAGACCCTTCTAGAGGCACCCAGAACCCTTCTAAAAGCACCCAGAGCCTTCTAGATGTCCCCAGGACCCTTCTAAAACCCCTCACACCCTTCTAGAGCCCCCCAGGACCCTTCTAAAAGCCCCCAGACCCTTCTAGAGCCTCCCAGGACCCTTCTAAAAGCCCCCAGACCCTTCTAGAGCCTCCCAGGACCCTTCTAAAAGCTTCCAGACCCTTCTAGAGCCCCCCAGACCCTTCTAAAAGCCCCCAGACCCTTCTAGAGCCTCCCAGGACCCTTCTAAAAGCCCCCAGACCATTCTAGAGCTCCCCAGGACCCTTCTAAAAGCCTCCAGACCCTTCTAGAGTCCCGCTCAACCCTTCCAAAAGCCCCCAGACCCTTCTAGAGCCCCCCAGGACCATTCTAAAAGCTTCCAGACACTTCTACAGCCCACCAGGACCCTTCTAAAAGACCCCACACCATTTTAGAGGCCCCCAGGATTCTTCTAAAAGCCCCCAGACCCTTCTAGAGCCCCCCAGGACCCTTCTAAATGCCCCCAGACCCTTCTAGAGCCCCCCAGGACCCTTCTAAAAGCCCCCAGACCCTTCTAGAGCCCCCCAGGACCCTTCTATAAGCCCCCAGACACTTCTAGAGCTCCCCAGGACCCTTCTAAAAGCACCCAGACCATTATAAAGACCCTAGGACCCTTCTCAAAGACCCCAGACCATTCTACAGCCCCCCAGGACAATTCTAAAAGACCCAGACCCTTCTAGATTCCCCCAGGGCCCCTCTTAAGCCCCCAGACCCTTCTAGAGCACCCCAGGACCCTTCTAAAAGCCTCCAGACCATTCTAGAGCCCCCCAGGACCCTTCTAAAAGAACCCAGACCCTTCTAGAGCCCCCCAGAATCCTTCTAAAAGCACCCAGACCCTTCTAGAGGACCCAGGACCCTTCTAAAAGGCCCCAGAGCCTTCTAGATGTCATCAGGACCCTTCTAAGAGTCCCCAAACCCTTCTAGAGCCCCGAAGAACCCTTCTAAATGCCCCCAGACCCTTCTAGAGTCTCCCAGGAACCTTTTAAAATCCCCCAGACCCTTCTAAAGGCCCCCAGTACCCTTCTAAAAGCCGCCAGACACTTCTAGAGGCCTCCAGGACCCTTCTGACAGCTCCCAGACGCCTCTAGATTCCCCCAGGGCCCCTCTTAAGCCCCCAGAACATTCTAGAGCAACCCAGGACCCTTCTAAAAGCACCCAGACCCTTCTAGAGGCACCCAGGACACTTCTAAAAGACCCCAGACCCTTCTAGAGCCCACCAGGACGATTCTAAAAGCCCCCAGACCCTTCTAGAGCCACCCAGGACCCTTCTAAAAGACCCCAGTCCATTCTAGAGCCCACCAGGACCCATCTAAAAGCACCCAGAACATTCTAGAGACCCCCAGGTCCCTTCTAAAATACCCCAGACCCTTCTAGAGGCACCCAGGGCCCCTCTAATGGTCCCCAGACCCTTCTAGAGCCCCCAAGGACCATTCTCAATGCCCCCAGAGCCTTCTAGACCCTCCCCGGATCATTCTAAAAGCTACCAGACCCTTCTAGAGCCTCCCAGGACCCTTCTAAAAGCCCCCACACCCTTCTAGAGGCCCCCAGTACCCTTCTAAAAGCACCCAGACTATTTTAGAGCTCCCCAGGGCCCTTCTAAAAGCCCCTAGACACTTCTAGAGCCCACCAGGACCCTTCTAAAAGCCCCCAGACCCTTCTAAACCCTCCCCGGATCCTTCTACAAGCCCCCAGACCCTTCTAGAGCCCCCCGAGTACCATTCTAAAAGCCTCCAGACCCTTCTAGAGACCCGCAGGACCCTTTTGAAAGCTCCCAGACCATTCCACAGCCACCCAGGACCCTTCTGAAAGCTCCCAGACCCTTCTAGAGCCCCCTAAGACACTTCTAAAAGCCCCCAGACCCTTCTAGAGCACCCCAGGACCCTTCTGAAAACCCCCAGACCCTTACAGAGCAACACAGGACCCTTCTAAAAGCCCCCAGACCATTCTAGAGCCCCCCAGGACCATTCTAAATGCCCCCAGACCCTTCTAGAGCTCCACAGGACCCTTCCGAAAGCCCCCAGACACTTCTAGAGCCCCCCAGGACCCTTCTAAAAGCCCCCAGACACTTCTGGCGCCCCACAACCCCTTCTAATTGCCCCCAGACCCTTCTAGAGCCCTACAGGACCCTTCTAAATGCCCCCAGACCCTTCTAGAGCCCCCCAGGACCCTTCTAAAAGCCCCCAGACCCTTCTAGAGCCACACAGGACCCTTCTAAAAGCCCCCAGACCCTTCTAGATCTCCCCAGAACCCTTCTGAAAGCCCCCAGACCCTTCCAGAGCCACACAGGACCCTTCTAAAAGACCGCAGACCCTTCTAGAGCTCCCCAGGAGCCTTCTAAAAGACCCCAGACCATTCTAGGGGCCCCAGGACCCTTCTAAATGCCCCCAGACCCTTCTACAGCCCCCCAGGACCCTTCTAAAAGCCCCCAGACCCTTCTAGAGCCCCAGAGGACCATTCTAAAAGCCCCCAGACCCTTCTAGAGCCCCACAACCCCTTCTAATTGCCCCCAGACCCTTCTAGAGCCCCCCAGGACCCTTCTAAATGCCCCCAGACCCTTCTAGAGCCCCCCAGGACCCTTCTAAATGACCCCAGACCCTTCTAGAGCCCCCCAGGACCCTCCTAAACGACCCCAGACCCTTCTAGAGCCCCACAGCTCCCTTCTAAAAGCCCCCAGACACTTCTAGACTCCCCAGGACCCTTCTAAAAGCACCCAGACCCTTCTAGAGCCTCCCAGGACCCTTATAAAATCCCTCAGACCCTTCTCGAGGCCCCCAGGACCCATCTAAAAGCCCCCAGAACCTTCTAGATGCCCCCAGTACCCTTCTAAAAGCACTCACACCCTTCTGGAGCCCCCCAGGACCCTTCTAAAAGCTACCAGACCCTTCTAGACCCTCCCAGGACCATTCTAAAAGCCTCCAGACCCTTCCAGAGCCACCCAGGACACTTCTGAAAGATCCCAGACACTTCTAGAGCCCCCCACGACCATTCTAAAAGCCCCCAGACCCTTCTAGAGCCCCCCAGGACCCTTCTAAAAGCCCCCAGACCATTCTAGAGCCACACAGGACCCTTCTAAAAGCCCCCAGACCCTTCTAGAGCCCCCCAGGACCCTTATAAAAGCCCCCAGACCCTTCTAGATCCCCACAGGACCCTTCTAAAAGCCCCCAGACACTTCTAGAGCCCCCCAGGACACTTCTAGAAGCCACCAGACCCTTCTAGAGCCCCACAACCCATTCTAATTGCCCCCAGACCCTTCTAAATGACCCCAGACCCTTCTAGAGCCTCCCAGGACCCTTCTAAAAGCACCCAGACCCTTCTAGAGCCTCCCTGGACCTTTCTAAAATCCCCCAGACCATTCTAGAGCTCTCCAGGACCCTTCTAAAATCCCCCAGACCCTTCTAGAGGCCCGTAGGACCCTTCCAAAAGACACTAGACCCTTCTAGAGGCACCCAGGTCCCTTCTAAAAGACTCCAGACCCTTATAGAGCCCCCCAGGACTCTTCTAACAGCCCCCTGACCTTTCTAGAGCCCCCCAGGACCCTTCTAAAAGACTCAAGACCCTTCTAGATGCACGCAGGACCCTTCTGAAAGACCCCAGACCCTTCTAGAGATCCCCAGGACCCTTCTAAAATCCCCGAGACCATTCTAGAGATCCCCAGGTCTCTTCTAAATGCCCCCAGACCATTCTAGAGCTCCCCAAGACCCTTCTAAAAGCCCCCAGACCCTTCTAGAGCCTCCCAGGACCCTTCTGAAAGCCCCCAGACCCTTCTAGACCCTCCCCGGATCCTTCTAAGATAACCCAGACCCTTCTAGAGTCTCCCAGGACCCTTCTAAAATCACTCAGACCCTTCTAGAGGACCCCAGGACCCTTCTAATGCCCCCAGAGCCATCTAGATGCCCCCAGGACCCTTCTAAAAGCCCCCAAACCCTTCTAGAGCCCCCCATTACGATTCTAAAAGACCCCAGACCCTTCTAGAGCCCCCCAGGACCCTTTAAAAATCAGCCAGACCCTTCTAGAGCCACCCCATATCCTTCAAAAAGCCCGCAGACCCTTCTAGAGGACCCCAGGACCCTTCTAAAAGCTCCCAGACCCTTCTAGTCCCACCCTGTATCGTTCTAAAAGCACCCAGACCCATCTGGAGCCTCCGCGGACCCTTCTAAAAGCCCCCAGACCCTTCTAGAGGCCCCCAGGACCCTTCTAAAAGACCCCAAACCCTTCTAGAGCCCCCCAGGACCCTTCTAAATGCCCACAGACCATTCTAGAGCCCCCCCAGGACCCTTCTAAAAGACCCCAGACCATTCTAGAGGCCTCCAGGACCATTCTGACAGCTCCCAGACACTTCTAGAGCACACCAGGACCCTTCTAAAAGCCCCCAGACACTTCTAGAGCTCCCCAGGACCCTTCTAAAAGCATCCAGACATTTCTAGAGCCTCCCAGGACCCTTCTAAAAGCCCTCACAGCTTTCTAGACCCCCCAGGACCCTTCTAGAAGCCCCCAGACCATTATAGAGCCCCCAAGGACCGATCTAAAAGCAACCAGACACTTCTAGGCTTTCAGAAGAGTCCTGGGGGCCTCTAGGATGGTCTGGGGGCTATTAGAATGCTCCTGGTGGGCTCTAGAATAGTCTGGGAGCTATTAGAAGGGCCCTGGGGGGCTCTAGAAGGGTCTGGGGGCTTTTAGAAGTGTTCTGGGAGGCTCTAGAAGGGTCTGGGGCTTTTAGAAGGGTCCTGGGAGGCTGTAGAAGGGTCTGGAATCTTTTAGAATGGTCCTTGTGGGCTCTAGAAGGGTCTGGGTGCATTTAGAAGGGTCCTGGGGGCCTCTGGAAGGGTCTAGACGCTTTTAGAAGGGTCCTGGTGGGCTCTAGATGTGTCTGGGCACTTTTAAAAGGGTCCTGGAGGTCTCTAGAATGGTCTGGGTGCTTTTAGAAGGGTCCTGGGGGGCTCAAGAAGGGTCTGGGGGCTTTTAAAAGGGTCCTGGGGAGCTCTAGAAGGGTCTGGTTGCTTTTAGAAGGGTCCTGGGGGGCTCTAGAAGGGTTTGGTGGCCCTAGGAGGGGCCCTGGGGTCCTCTAGAATGGTCTGTGGGCTTTTAGAACGGTCCTGGGGGCGTCTAGAAGGGTCTGGGGACTCTTAGAAGGGTTCTGGGGGGCTCTAGAAGGGTGTGGGGTCTTTTAGAATTGTCCTGGTAGGATCTAGAAGGTTCTGGGGGCTTTTGGAAGGGTCCTGGTGTCTCTAGAAGCGTCTGGGGGCTTTTAGAAGAATCCTGGTGGCTTCTAAAATGGTCTGCGGACTTTTAGACGGGTCCTGGAAGCCTCTAGAAGTGTCTGGCTGCTTTTAGAATGGCCCTGGGGGGCTCTAGAAGAGTCTGGGGTCTTTTAGAATGATCCGGGGAATTTCTAGAAGGGTCTGGGGTCTTTTAGAAGGGTCCGGGGAAGGTGTAGAAGGGTCTGGGGTCTTTTAGAATGGTCCTGGGGGGCTCTAGAAGGATCTGGGGGCTTTTAGAAGGGTCCTGGGGGGCTCTAGAAAGGTCTGGGGGCTTTTAGAAGGGTCCTGGGTGGCTCTAAAAAGGTCTGGGGTCTTTTAGAAGGGTCCTGGGTGGATCTGGAAGCGTCTGGGGGCTTTTAGAAGGGTCCTGGTGTATTCTAGAGGGATCTGGGGGCATTTAGAACGGTCCTGGGGGCCTCTAGAAGTGTCTGGAGGCTTTTAGAAGGGTCCTGGGGGGCTCTAGAATGGTCTGGGGGCTTTTAGAAAGGTCCTGGGAGGCTCTAGAAGGGTCTGGGGGCTTTTAGAAGGGTCCTGGGTGGCTCTAGAATGGTCTGGTGGTTTTTAGAATGGTCCTGGGTGCTCTAGAAATGTCTGGGGGCTTTTAGAAGGGTCCTGGAAGGCTCTAGAATGGTCTGGGGCCTTTTAGAAGGGTCCTGGGGTCCTCTAGAAGTGTCTAGAGGCTTTTAGAAGGGTCCTGGGTGGCTCTAGAAGGGTCAGGGGGCTTTTAGAAGGATCCTGGGAGTGTCTAGAATGGTCTGGGGGCTTTTAAAATGGTCCTGGGGGGCTCTAGAAGGGTCTGGGTGCTTTCAGAATGGTCCTGGGGGGCTCTAGAAGGATCTTGGGGCTTTGAGAAGGGTGCTGGGGTCCTCTAGATGGGTCTGGGGGCTTTTAGAAGGGTCCAGGGGTCGTCTAGAAGGGTCTGGGGTCTTTTAGAATGATCCGGGGAGGGTCTAGAAGGGTCTGGGTTCTTTTAGAAGGGTCCGGGGAGGGTGTAGAAGGGTCTGGGGTCTTTTAGAAGGGTCCTGGGGGGCTCTAGAAGGGCCTGGGGACCTTTAGAGGGGCCCTGAGGGCCTCTAGAAAGGTCTGGGGGCTTTTAGAATGGTCCTGGGGGCCTCTAGAAGGGTCAGGAGGCTTTTTAAAGGGTCCTGGGTCCCTCTAGAAGGGTGTTGGGGCTTTTAGAAGGGTCCTGGGGGTCTCTAGAAGGGTCTGGGAGCTTTTGGAAGGGTCCTGGGTGACTCTAGAAGTGTCTGGAGGCTTTTAGAAGGGTCCTGGGGGGCTGTAAAATGGTCTGGGTGCTTTTAGAATGATCCGGGGAGGGTCTAGAAGTGTCTGGGGGCTTTTAGAAGGGTCCTGGTGTATTCTAGAAGGGTCTGGGGGCACTTGGAAAGGTTCTGGGGGCCTCTAGAAGGGTCTGGAGGCTTTTAGAAGGGTCCTGGGGGGCTCTAGAAGGGTCTGGTGGCTTTTAGAAGGGTCCCGGGAGACTCTAGAAGGGTCTAGGGGCTTTTAGATGGGTCCTGGGTACTTCTAGAAGGGTCTGGGGGCTTTTAGAAGGGAACTGGGTGGCTCTAGAAGGGTCAGGGGGCTTTTAGAATGGTCCTGGGGGGCTCTAGAAGTGTCTGGTGTCTTTTAGAAGAGTCCTGGGGGGCTCTAGAATGGTCTGGTGGCTTTTAGAATGGTCCTGGGGGGCTCTAGAAATATCTGGGGTCTTTTAGAAGGGTCCTGGGGGGCTCTAGAAGGTTCTGGGTGCTTTTCGAAGGGTCCTGTGTGGCTCTAGAAAGGTCTGGGGGCATTTAGAAGGGTCCTGGGTGGCTCTAGAAGGGTCTGGGGGCTTTTAGAAGTGTCCTGGGGGCCTCTAGAAGTGTCTAGGGGCTTTTAGAAGGGTCCTGGGTGGCTCTAGAATGGTCAGGGGTCTTTTAGAATGGTCCTGGGGGGCTCTAGAAGTGTCTGGTGTCTTTTAGAGTTGTCCTGGGGGGCTCTAGAAGGGTCTAGTGTCTTTTAGAATGGTCCTGGGGGGCTCTAGATATATCTGGGGTCTTTTAGAAGGGTCCTGGGGGGCTCTAGAAGGGTCTGGGGGCTTTTAGAAGGGTCCTGGGGTGCTCTAGAAGGGTCTGGTGGCTTTTAGAAGGATCCTGGGCGGCTCTAGAAGGGTCTAGGTGCTTTTAGAAGGGTCCTGGCTGCTTCTAGAATGGTCTGGGGGCTTTTAAAATGGTCCTGGGGGGCTCTAGAAGGGTCTGGGGGCTTTTAGAAGGATCCGGGGAAGCTCTAGAAGTGTCAGGGTGCTATTAGAAGGGTAACTGGGGGCTCTAGAAATATCTGGGTGCTTTTAGAAGGGTCCTGGGGGTCTCTAGAAGGGTGTGGGGGATTTTAGAATTGTCCTGGGGGCCTCTAGAAGTGTCTAGGTGCTTTTAGAAAGGTCCTGTGGGGTTCTAGAAGGGTCAGGGGGCTTTTAGAATGGTCCTGGGGGGCTCTAGAAGTGTCTGGGGGCTTTTAGAAGGGTCCTGGGAGGCTCTAGAAGGGTTTGGGGGCTTTTAGAAGGGTCCTGGGGTGCTCTTGAAGGGTCTGGGGGCTTTTAGAAGGGTCCTGGGTTGCTCTAGAAGGGTCTGGGTGTTTTTCGATGTGTCCTGGGGGCCTCTAGATGGTCTGGGGGCTTTTAGAAGGTTCCTGGGGGGATCTAGAAGGTTCTGGGGGCTTTTAGAAGGGTCCTGGGGGGCTCTAGAAAGGTCTGGAGGCTTTTAGAAGGGTCCTGGGAGGATATAGACGGGTCTGGGGGCTTTTAGAAGGGTCCTGGGGGCGTCTAGAAGGGTGTGGGGGCTTTTAATAGGGTCCTGGGTGCCTCTAGAAGTGTCTGGAGGCTTTAGAAGGGTTCTGGGGGGATGTAAAATGGTCTGGGGGCTTTTAGAATGATCCGGGGAGTGTCTAGAAGTGTCTGGGCGCTTTTAGAAGGGTCCTGGGGCCTCTAGAAGGGTGTGGGGGCTTTTAGAAGGGTCCTGCGTGGCTCTAGAAGGGTCTGGAGGCTTTTAGAAGGGTCAAGGGGGGCTCTAGAAGGGTCTGGTGTCTTTTAGAATGTTCCAGATGGGCTCTGGAAGGGTCTGGGGGCTTTTAGAAGGGACCTGTGGGCTCTAGAAGGGTCTGGGGTCTTTTAGAAAGGTCCTGGAGGCCTCTAGAAGGGTCTGGGTGCTTTTAGAAGGGTCCGGGGGGGCTCTAGAATGGTCTGGGGGCTTTTAGAAGGGTCCTGGGGGGCTCTAGAACGGTCTGGGGGCTTTTAGAAGGGTCCTGGAGAGATCTAGAAGGGTCTGGGGGCTTTTAGAAGGATCCTGCGAGTGTCTAGAATGGTCTGGGGGCTTTTAAAAGGGTCCGGGGGGGCTCTAGAAGGGTCTGGGGGCTTGTAGAAGGGTCCTGGG
>JAUNZM010002087.1:0-24312 GCA_033459285.1 Clamator glandarius | reverse complement strand
TTCTAAAAGCCCCCAGACCCTTCTAGAGCCTCCCAGGACCCTTCTAAAAGCCCCCAGACCCTTCTAGAGCCCCCCCCGGACCACTCTAATAGATCCCAGGACCCTTCTAGAAGGCCCCCAGGATCCCTTCTAGAGACCCCCAGGACCCTTCTAAAAGCCCCCAGACCCCTTCTAGAGAACCCCAGGACCCTTCTAAAAGCCCCCAGACCCTTCTAGAGCCTACCAGGACCTTTCTAAAAGCCCCCAGACCCTTCTAGAGCCCCCCCAGGACCCTTCTAAAAGCCCCCAGACCCTTCTAGAGCCCCCCAGTGACTCTTCTACAAAGCACCCAGACCCTTCTAGAGCCCCCCAGGACCCTTCTAAATGCCCCCAGACCCTTCTAGAGGCACACCAGGTCCCCCACTTAAGGCCCCCCAGACCCTTTTAGAGCAACCCAGGACCCTTCTAAAAGCACCCAGACCCTTCTAGAGCCCCCCAGGACTCTTCTACAAGCACCCAGACCCTTCTAGAGCCCCCCAGGACCCTTCTAAATGCCCCCAGACCCTTCTAGAGGCACCCAGGTCCCCACTTAAGGCCCCCAGACCCTTTTAGAGCAACCCAGGACCCTTCTAAAAGCCCCCAGACCCTTCTAGAGACCCCCAGGACCCTTCTAAAAGCCCCCAGACACTTCTAGAAAAATTCCCAGGACCCTATAAAAGCCTCCCAGACCCTTCTTGATGTAACCAGGACCCTTCCAAAAGCACCCAGACTCTTCTAGAGCCAACCAAGGACCCTTCTCAAAGACCCCAGACCCTTCTAGATCCCTCCAGGACCCTTCTAAAAGCCCCCAGACCCTTCTAGAGGCACCCAGGACCTTTCTAAATGCCCCCAGACCTTCCTAGAGCACACCAGGACCCTTCTAAAAGACCCCAGACCCTTCTAGAGCCCCCCCAGGACACTTCTACAAGCCCCAGACCCTTCTAGAGCCCTCCAGGACCCTTGTAATAGCCCCCAGACCCCTTCTAGAGACACCCAGGACCCTTCTAAAAGCCCCTAGACCGTTCTAGAGGCACCCAGGGCCCCTCTTAAGGCCCCCAGACCCTTCTAGAGACCCCCAGGGCCCTTGTAAAAGCCCGCAGACACTTCTATACCCTCCCCGGATCCTTCTAAAAGCCCCCAGACCCTTCTAGAGAAACCCAGGACCCTATAAAAACACCCAGACCCTTCTTGACGCAACCAGGACCCTTCTAAAAGCCCCCAGACCCTTCTAGAGTCACCCAAGGACCCTTCTCAAAGACCCCAGACCCTTCTAGAGCCCTCCAGGACCCTTCTAAAAGCCCCCAGACCCATCTAGAGACCCCCAGGGTCCCTCTTAAGGCCCCCCGTCCCTTCTAGAGCACCCCAGGACCATTCTAAAAACACCCAGACCCTTCTAGAGCACCCCAGGACCCTTCTAAAAGCCCCAAGACCATTCTAGAGCCCCCCTGGACCCTTCTAAAAGACCCCAGACCTTTCTAGAGGCCCCCAGGACCCTTCTGAAAGCACCCACAACCTTCTAGAGCCCCCCAGGACACTTCTAAAAACACCCAGACCCTTCTAGAGCACCCCAGGACCCTTCTAAAAGCCCCCAGACCCTTCTAGAGACCCCCAGGACCCTTCTGAAAGCACCCAGAACCTTCTAGAGCCCCCCAGGACACTTCTACAAGCCCCCAGACCATTCTAGAGCCCCCCAGGACCCTTGTAATAGCCCCCAGACCCTTCTAGAGACACCCAGGACCCTTCTAAAAGCCCCTAGACCGTTCTAGAGGCACCCAGGGCCCCTCTTAAGGCCCCCAGACCCTTCTAGAGACCCCCAGGGCCCTTGTAAAAGCCCGCAGACACTTCTATACCCTCCCCGGATCCTTCTAAAAGCCCCCAGACCCTTCTAGATAAACCCAGGACCCTATAAAAACACCCAGACCCTTCTTGACGCAACCAGGACCCTTCTAAAAGCCCCCAGACCATTCTAGAGTCACCCAAGGACCCTTCTCAAAGACCCCAGACCCTTCTAGAGCCCTCCAGGACCCTTCTAAAAGCCCCCAGACCCATCTAGAGACACCCAGGGTCCCTCTTAAGGCCCCCCGACCCTTCTAGAGCACCCCAGGACCATTCTAAAAACACCCAGACCCTTCTAGAGCACCCCAGGACCCTTCTAAAAGCCCCAAGACCATTCTAGAGCCCCCCTGGACCCTTCTAAAAGACCCCAGACCTTTCTAGAGGCCCCCAGGACCCTTCTGAAAGCACCCACAACATTCTAGAGCCCCCCAGGACAATTCTAAAAACACCCAGACCCTTCTAGAGCCCCCCAGGACCCTTCTAAAAGCCCGCAGACCCTTCTAGAGACCCCCAGGACCCTTCTGAAAGCACCCAGAACCTTCTAGAGCCCCCCAGGACCCGTCTAAATGTACCCAGACCCTTCTACAGCATCCCAGGACCCTTCTAAAATCACCTGACCATTCTAGAACCTCCCAGGACCCTTCTAAAAGCCCCCAGACCCTTCTAGAGACCCCCAGGACCCTTCTAAAAGACCCCAGACACTTCTAGACACCCACAGGACCCTTCTAAAAGCCCACAGACCATTCTAGAGCCCCCCAGGACCCTTCTCAAAGCCCCCAGACCCTTCTAGAGCCCCCCAGGACCCTTCTCAAAGCCCCCAGACTCTTCTACAGCCCCCCAGGACCTTTCTAAATGCCCCAAGACCCTTCTAGAGCCCCCCTGGACCCTTCTAAAAGACTCCAGACCCTTCTAGAGGAACCCAGGACCCTTCTGAAAGCACCCAGAACCTTCTAGAGCCCCCCAGGACCCATCTAAAAAAACCCAGACCCTTCTAGAGCCCCCCAGGATCGTTCTAAAAGCCCCCAGACCCTTCTAGAGCCTCCCAGGACCCTTCTAAAAGCCCCTGACCTTTCTAGAGCCTCCCAGGACCCTTCTAAAAGCCCCCAGACCCTTCTAGAGACCCCCAGGACCCGTCTAAAAGTACCCAGACCATTCTAGATCATCCCAGGACCCTTCTAAAAGCCCCTGACCTTTCTAGAGCCTCCCAGGACCCTTCTAATAGCCCCCAGACCCTTCTAGAGAACCCCAGGACCGTTCTAAAAGCACCAAGACCATTCTAGAGCCACCCAGTACCCTTCTAAAAGAACCCAGGACCCTTCTAGACCCTCCCAGGACCTTTCTAAAAGCCCCCAGACCATTCTAGAGCCCCCCAGGACCCTTCTAAAAGCCCCCAGACGCTTCTAGAACCCCCCATGACTCTTCTACAAGCCCTCAGACCCTTCAAACCCCCCCAGGACCCTTCTAATAGCCCCCAGACCCTTCTAGAGGCTCCCAGTACCCTTCTAAAAGAACCCAGACCCTTCGAGAGGCCCCCAGGACCCTTCAAAAAGTCCCCAGACCCTTCTAGAGCCGCCCCGGACCATTCTAAAAGCCCCCAGACCCTTCTAGAGGCCCCCAGGACCCTTCTAAAAGCATCTAGACCCTTCTAGAGCCCCCCAGGACCCTTCTAAAAGCCTCCAGACCCTTCTAGAGGCACCCAGGACCCTTCTAAAAGTCACCAGACCCTTCTAGAGCCCTCCAGGACCCTTCTAAAAGCTCCCAGACCCTTCTAGACCCTCCCCGGATCCTTCTAAAAGTCCCCAGACCCTTCTAGAGCCCCCCAGGACCCCTCTAAAACCCTCCAGACCCTTCTAGAGACACCCAGGACCCTTCTAAAAGCCCCCAGACCCTTCTAGAGCCCCCCAGGACCAATCTAATAGCCCCCAGACCCTTCTAGAGACACCCAGGACCCTTCTAAAAGCCCCCAGACACTTCTAGAGCCCCCCAGGACCAATCTAATAGCCCCCAGACCCTTCTAGAGCCCCCCAGACCCTTCTAGAAGCGACCAGATACTTCTAGAGCCACCCAAGTACCATTCTCATAGACCCCAGACCCTTCTAGAGCCCCCCAGGACCCTTCCAATAGCACCCAGACCCTTCTAGAGGCCCCCATGGCCCCTCTTAAGGCACCCCGTCCCTTCTAGAGCACACCAGGATCCTTCTAAGAGCTCCCAGACCCTTCTAGAGCCCCCAGGACCCTTCTAAAAGACCCCAGACCCTTCTACAACCCCCCCAGGACCCATCTAATCGCCTTCAGACGCTTATAGAGCCCCCCCGGACCCTTCTAATAGCCCCCAGACCCTTCTAGAGGCCTCCAGGACCATTCTGAAAGCCCCCAGACCCTTCTAGAGGCACCCAGGACCATTCTAAATTCCCCCAGACCCTTCTAGACCCTCCCCGGATCGTTCTAAAAGCCCCCAGACCCTTCTAGAGCCCCCCAGGACCCTTCTAAAAGCCCGCAGACAATTCTATACCCTCCCCGGATCATTCTAAAAGCCCTCAGATACTCCTAGAGAACCCCAGGACCCTATAAAAGCCCCAGACCCTTCTTGAGGCAACCAGGACCCATCCAAAAGCCCCCAGACCCTTCTAGAGACACCCAAGGACCCTTCTCAATGACCCCAGACCCATCTAGAGGCCCCCAGGGACCCTCTTAAGGCCCCCCGTCCCTTCTAGAGCACCCCAGGACCCTTCTAAAAGCCCCCAGACCCTTCTAGAGCACCCCAGGACCTTTCTAAATGCCCCCAGACCTTCCTAGAGCACACCAGGACGCTTCTAAAAGCCCCCAGACCCTTCTAGAGCCCCCCAGGACTCTTCTACAAGCCCCCAGACCCTTCTAGAGCCCTCCAGGACCCTTGTAATAGCCCCCAGACCCTTCTAGAGACACCCAGGACCCTTCTAAAAGCCCGCAGACACTTCTATACCCTCCCCGGATCCTTCTAAATGCCCCCAGACCCTTCTAGAGAAACCCAGGACCCTATAAAAACACCCAGACCCTTCTTGAGGCAACCAGGACCCTTCTAAAAGCCCCCAGACCCTTCTAGAGTCACCCAAGGACCCTTCTCAAGACCCCAGACCCTTCTAGAGCCCTCCAGGACCTTTCCAAAAGCCCCCAGACGCATCTAGAGACCCCCAGGGTCCCTCTTAAGGCCCCCCGTCCCTTCTAGAGCATCCCAGGACCATTCTAAAAACACCCAGACCATTCTAGAGCACCCCAGGACCCTTCTAAAAGCCCCAAGACCCTTCTAGAGCCCCCCTGGACCCTTCTAAAAGACCCCAGACCCTTCTAGAGGAACCCAGGACCCTTCTGAAAGCACCCAGAACTTTCTAGAGCCCCCCAGGACCCATCTAAAAACACCCAGACCCTTCTAGAGCCCCCAGGACCGTTCTAAAAGCCCCCAGACCCTTCTAGAGCCCCCCAGGACCCTTCTGAAAGCACCCAGAACCTTCTAGAGTTCCCCAGGACCCGTCTAAAAGTACCCAGACCCTTCTAGATCATCCCAGGACCCTTCTAAAAGCCCCTGACCTTTCTAGAGCCTCCCAGGACCCTTCTAAAAGCCCCCAGACCCTTCTAGAGACCCCCAGGACCATTCTTAAAGCCCCAAGACCCTTCTAGAGCCACCCAGGACCCTTCTAAAAGAACCCAGACCCTTCTAGAGCCTCCCAGGACCTTTCTAAAAGCCCCAGACCATTCTAGAGCCCCCCAGGACCCTTCTAAAAGCCCCCAGACGCTTCTAGAGCCCCCCATGACTCTTCTACAAGCCCTCAGACCCTTCTAGAGCCCCCCAGGACCCTTCTAAAAGACCCCAGACCTTTCTAGAGGCTCCCAGTACCCTTCTAAAAGAACCCAGACCCTTCTAGAGCCCCCCCGGACCATTCTAAAAGCCCCCAGACCCTTCTAGAGGCCCCCAGGACCCTTCTAAAAGCATCTAGACCCTTCTAGAGCCCCCCAGGACCCTTCTAAAAGCCTCCAGACCCTTCTAGAGGCACCCAGGACCCTTCTAAAAGTCACCAGACCCTTCTAGAGCCCTCCAGGACCCTTCTAAAAGCTCCCAGACCCTTCTAGAGCCCTCCAGGACCCTTCTTAAAGCTCCCAGACCCTTCTAGACCCTCCCCGGATCCTTCTAAAAGTCCCCAGACCCTTCTAGAGCCCCCCAGGACCCCTCTGAAACACTCCAGACCCTTCTAGAGACACCCAGGACCCTTCTAAAAGCCCCCACACCCTTCTAGAGCCCCCCAGGACCAATCTAATAGTCCCCAGGCCCTTCTAGAGACACCCAGGACCCTTCTAAAAGCCCCCAGACCCTTCTAGAGCCACCCAAGTACCATTCTCAAAGTCCCCAGACCCTTCTAGAGCCCCCCAGGACCCTTCCAATAGCACCCAGACCCTTCTAGAGGCCCCCATGGCCCCTCTTAAGGCACCCCGTCCCTTCTAGAGCACACCAGGATCCTTCTAAGAGCCCCCAGACCCTTCTAGAGCCCCCAGGACCCTTCTAAAAGCCCCCAGACTTTTCTAAAGCCTCCCAGGACCCTTCTAAAAGAACCCAGACCCTTCTACAACCCCCCAGTACCCATCTAATCGCCTTCAGACGCTTATAGAGCCCCCCCGGACCCTTCTAATAGCCCCCAGACCCTTCTAGAGGCCTCCAGGACCATTCTGAAAGCCCCCAGACCCTTCTAGAGGCACCCAGGACAATTCTAAAGTCCCCCAGACCCTTCTAGACCCTCCCCGGATCATTCTAAAAGCCCCCAGAACATTCTAGAGCCCCCCAGGACCATTCTAGAAATCTCCAGACCCTTCTAGAGGCGCCCAGGACACTTATAAAAGCACCCAGATTTTTCTAGAGCCTCCCAGGACCCTTCTTAAAGCCCCCATACCCTTCTAGAGCCCACAGGACCCATCTAAAAGCATCCAGACCCTTCTAGAGCCCCCCAGGACCCTTCTAAAATCCCCCAGACCCTTCTAGTCCCTCCCTGGATCCATCTAAAAGACCCCAGACCCTTCTAAATCCTCCCAAGACCCTTCTAAAGGCACCCAGACCCTTCTAGACCCTCCCCGGATCCTTCCAAAAGAACCCAGACCATTCTAGAGCCCCCCAGGACCCTTCTAAAAGCACCCAGACCCTTCTAGAGCCCCCCATGACCCGTCTAAAAGCCACCAGACCCTTCTAGAGGCACCCAGGGCCCCTCTTAAGGCCCCCAGACCATTCAAGAGCACCCCAGGACCCTTCTAAAAGCCCCCAGACCCTTCTAGAGCCCCCCAGGACCCTTCTAAAAGCCCGCAGACACTTCTAGACCCTCCTCGGATCCGTCTAAAAGCCCCCAGACCTTTCTAGAGACAACCAGGACCCTATAAAAGCCCACAGACCCTTCTTGAGGCATCCAGGACCCTTCCAAAAGCACCCAGACCCTCCTAGAGACACCCAAGGACCCTTCTCAAAGGCCCCAGACCCTTCTAGAGCCCCCCAGGACCCTTCTAAAGGCCCCCAGACCCTTCTAGACCCTCCCCGGATCGTTCTAAAAGCCCCCAGACCCTTCTAGACCCTCCCCGGATTCTTTTAAAAGACCCCAGACCCTTCTAAAACCTCCCAGGACCGTTCTAAAAGCCCCCAGACCGTTCTAGAGCCACCCAGGACCCTTCTAAAAGCCCCCAGAACCTTCTAGAGCACCCCAGGACCCTTCAAAAGCCCCGAGACCCTTCTAGAGCCCCCCAGGACCTTTCTAAAAGCCCCCAGACCCTTCTATAGGCCCCCAGGACCCTTCTAAATGCGCCCAGACCCTTCTAGAGCCCCCCAGGACCCTTCTAAAAGCACCCAGACCCTTCGAGAGCCCCCCAGGACCCTTCTAAAAGCTCCCAGACCCTTCTAGAGACCCCCAGGACCCTTCTGAAGCCCCCCAGAACCTTCTAGAGCCCCCAGGGACCCTTCTAAAAGCCCCCAGACCATTCTAGAGCATCCCAGTACCCATCCAAAAGAGCCCAGATCCTTCTACAGCCTCCCAGGACCCCTCTAAAAGCCCCCAGACCTTTCTAGAGGCCACCAGGACCCTTCAAAAAGCCCCCAGACCTTTCTAGTGCCCCCAGGACCCTTCTAAAAGCCCCCAGACCATTCTAGAGCCCCCCAGGACCCATCTAATAGCCCCCAGACCCTTCTAGAGCCCTCCCGGAACCTTCTAATAGCCCCCAGACCCTTCTAGAGGCCCCCAGTACCCTTCTGAAAGCCCCCAGACCCTTCTAGAGGCACCCAGGACCCTTCAAAAATTACCCAGACCCTTCTAGAGCCCCCCAGAACCCTTCTAAGAGCCCCCAGACCCTTCTAGATCCTCCCAGGACCATTCTAAAAGCCCCCAGACCCTTCTAGAGGCCCCCAGGACCCTTCTAATAGCCCCCAGACCCTTCTAGAGGCCCCCAGTACCCTTCTAAAAGCCCACAGACCCTTCTAGAGGGACGCAGGACCCTTCTGAAAGCCGCCAGACCCTTCTAGAGCCTCCCAGGACCCCTCTAAAAGACCGCAGACCCTTCTACAGCCCCCAGAACCTAATCGCCTTGAGAACCTTATAGAGCCCCACCGGAACCTTCTAATAGCCCCCAGACCCTTCTAGAGGCACGCAGGACCCTTCTGAAAGCCCCCAGACCCTTCTAGAGCCTCCCAGAACCCTTCTAAAAGCGACCAGACCCTTCTAGAGCGCCCCTGGACCCTTCTAAAGGCCCCCAGACCCTTGTAGACCCTCCCCGGATCATTCTAAAAGAATCCAGAGCCTTCTAGAGCCCCCCAGGACCTTTCTAAAAGCCTCCAGACCCTTCTAGAGCCCCCCAGGACCCTTCTAAAAGTCTCCAGACCCTTCTAGAGGCCCCCAGGACCCTTATAAAAGCACACAGATTTTTCTAGAGCCTCCCAGGACCCTTCTAAAAGCCCCAAGAACCTTCTAAAACACACCAGGACCCTTCTAAAAGCCCCAAGACCCTTCTAGATCCTCCCCGGATCCTTCTAAAATACTCCAGACCCTTCTAGAGGCCCCCAGGACCCCTCTAAAAGCCTCCAGACATTTCTAGAGCTCCCCAGGACCCTTCTAAGAGACCCCAGACCCTTCTAGATCCTCGCCGGATCCTTCTAAATGACCCCAGACCCTTCTAAAACCTCCCAGGACCCTTCTAAAAGCCCCCAGACCCTTATAGAGGCCCCCAGGACCCTTCTGAAAGCTCCCAGACCCTTCTAGAGGCATCCAGGAACCTTGTAAAAGCCCCCATACCATTCTAGAGACCCACAGGACCCTTCTAAAGGTACCCAAACCCTTCTAGACCCTCCACGGATCAATCTAAAAGACCCCAGACCCTTCTAGAACCCCCAGGACCTTTCTAAAAGCCTCCAGACCCTTCTAGAGGCCCCTAGGACCCTTATAAATGCACCCAGATTTTTCTAGAACCTCTCAGGACCCTTCTAAAAGCACCCACACCCTTCTAGAGTTCACCAGGACCCTTCTAAAAGAACCCAGACCCTTCTAGTCCCTCCCCGGATCATTCTAAAAGAACCTAGACCCTTCTAAAACCTCCCAGGAACTTTCTAAAAGCCCCCAGACCCTTCTAGAGCCCCCCCGGACCCATCTAAATGCCTCCAGACCCATCTAGAGCACCCCAGGACCCTTCTAAAATCCCCGAGACCTTCTAGACCCTCCCCGGATCCTTCTAAAAGAACCCAGACCCTTCTAAAACCTCCCAGGACCCTTCTAAAAGCCCCCAGACCCTTCTAGAGCCCCCCAGGACCCTTCTAAAAGCCCCCAGACCCTTCTAGAGCCCCCCAGGTCCCCTCTAAAAGCCTCCAGACCCTTCCAGAGCTCCCCAGGACCATTCTAAAAGCCCCCAGACCCTTCTAGAGTCCCCCAGGACCCTTCTAAAAGCCCCCAGACCCTTCTAGAGCCCCCCAGGACCCCTCTAAAAGCCTCCAGACCCTTCTAGAGCCACCCAAGGACCATTGTAAAAGCCCCCAGACCTTTCTAGAGGCACCCTGGGCCCCTCTTGAGGTCCCCAGACCCTACTAGAGCCCCCCAGGACCCTTCTAAAAGCCCCCAGACACTTCTAGATACCCCCAGGACCCTATAAAATCCCCCAGACCCTTCTTGAGGCACCCAGGACGCTTCCAAAAGCACCCAGACCCTTCTAGAGCCACCCAAGGACCCTTTTCAAAGACTCCAGACCCTTCTAGAGCCCCCCAGGACCCTTCTAAAAGCCCCCAGACCCTTCTAGAGCCCCCCCGGACCCTTCTAAAAGCACCCAGACACTTCTAGATGCCCCCAGGGCCCCTCTTAATGACCCCCGTCCCTTCTAGAGCACCCCAGGACCCTTCTAAAAGACCACAGACCCTTCTAGAGCCCCCCAAGACCCTTCTAAAATCACCCAGACCCGTCTAGAGCCCCCCCGGACCCTTCTAAAAGCCCCCAGACCATTCTAGAGACACCCAGGACCCTTCTAAAAGCCCCAAGACCCTTCTAGAGCCCACCAGGACCCATCCAAAAGACCCCAGACCTTCTAAAGCTGCCCAGGACCTTTCTATTAGCACTCAGACTCTTCTAGAGGTCCCCAGGACCCTTCTGAAAGCCCCCAGACCCTTCTAGAGCCCCCAAGGACCCTTCTAAAAGCCCCCAGACCATTCTAGAGCCCCCCAGGAGCAATCTAATAGCCTCCAGACCATTCTAGAGCCCCCAAGGACCCTTCTAAAAGCCCCCAGACCATTCTAGAGCCCCCCAGGAGCAATCTAATAGCCTCCAGACCCTTCTAGAGCCCCCAAGGTCCCTTCTAAAAGCCCCCAGACCATTCTAGAGCCCCCCAGGAGCAATCTAATAGCCTCCAGACCATTCTAGAGCCCCCCAGGACCCTTCTAAAAGCCCACAGACCCTTCTAATAGCCCCCAGACCCTTCTAGAGGCCCCCAGTACCATTCTGAAAGCCCCCAGACCCTTCTAGGGGCACCCAGGACCCTTCTATAAGCCCCCAGACCCTTCTAGAGCCCCCCAGAACCCTTCTAAAAGACCCCAGACCCTTCTAGAGCCTCCCAGGACCATTCTAAAAGCCCCTAGACCCTTCTAGAGGCCCCCAGGACCCTTCTAAAGGCCCCCAGACCCTTCTAGAGCCCCCCACGACCCATCTAAAATCCCTCAGACCCTTCTAGAGCCCCCCAGGACCCTTCTAATAGCTCCCAGACCCTTCTAGAGCACCCCAGGAGCATTCTAATAGCCCCCAGACCATTCTAGGGGCCCCCAGGACCCTTCTGAAAGCCTAGAAGTGTCTGGGTGCTTTTACAACGGTCCTGGGTAGCCCTAGAAGGGTCTGAGGTATTTTAGGAGGGTCCTGGGGGGCTCTAGAAGGGTGTGGGGGTTTTTAGAAGGGTCCTGAGGGGCTCTAGAAGGGTCTGGGGGCTTTTAGAAGGATCCGTGGAGGGTCTAGAAGAATCTGGGGGCTTTTAGAAGGGACCTGGGAGGCTCTAGAATGTTCTGGGGGCTTTTAGAATGATCCGGGGAGGGTCTAGAAGGCTCTGGG
Source organism: Clamator glandarius (assembly GCA_033459285.1). NCBI lineage: Eukaryota > Metazoa > Chordata > Aves > Cuculiformes > Cuculidae > Clamator > Clamator glandarius. Next base: position 12,892 of record JAUNZM010002087.1, on the reverse strand, counting down.
TGCATTTAGAAGGGTCCTTGGGGGCTCTAGAAGGGTCTGGGGACCATTAGAGGGGCCCTGGGGACCTCTAGATGGGTCTGGGGGATTTTAGAAGGGTCCTGGGGTGCTCTAGAAGGGTGTGGGGGCTTTTAGAAGGATCCTGGGGGCCTCTAGAAGGGTGTGAGGGCTTTTAGAAGGTTCCTGGTAGGCTCTAGAAGGGTCTGGGGGCTTTTAGAAGAATCCGGGGAGGGTCTAGAAGGGTCTGGGGGCTTTTAGAAGGGTCCTGGGAGGCTCCAGATGGGTCTGGGTGCTTTTAGAACGATCTGGGGAGGATCTAGAAGGGTCTGGGGGCTTTTAGAAGGGTCCTGGGGGCCTCTAGAAGGGTCTGGGGGCTTTTAGAAGCATCCGGGGAGGCTCTAGAAGGGTCTGGGCGCTATCAGAAGGGTCCTGGGGGCCTCTCGAATGGTCTGGGGGCTTTTTGAAGGGTCCTGGTGGCCTCTAGACGGGTCTGAGGGATTTTAGAAGGTTCCTGGGAGGTTCTAGAAAGGGTCTGGGGGCTTTTAGAGGAGTCCTGGGGGGCTCTAGAAGGGTTTGGCGGCTTTTAGAAGAGTCCTGGGGGGCTCTAGAATGGTCTGGGTGCTTTTAGAATGGTCCTGGGGGGCACTAGAAGGGTCTGGGGGCTTTCAGAAGTGTCCTGCGGGCCTCTAGAAGGGTCTGGAGGCTTTTAGAATGGTCCTGGGTGGCTCTAGAAGGGTCAGGGGTCTTTTTTGAAGGGTCCTGGGGGGCTCTAGAAGGGTCTGGGGCTTTCAGAAGGGTCCTAGGGGCCTCTAGAAGGGTCTGGAGGATTTTTGAAGGGTCCTGGAGAGCTCTAGAATGGTCTGGGGGCTTTTAGAAGGGTCCTGGGGAGGCTCTAGATGGGTCTGGGGGCTTTTAGAATGATCCGGGGTGGGTCTAGAAGGTTCTGGGGGCATTTAGAAGGGTCCTTGGGGCCTCTAGAAGGGTCTGGGGACCATTAGAGGGGCCCTGGGGGCCTCTAGAAGTGTCTTTGGGATTTTAGAAGGGTCCTGGGGAGCTCTACAAGGGTCTGGGGGCATTTAGAATGGTCCTCGGAAGCTCTAGAAGGGTCTGGAGGCTTTTAGAAGGGTCCTGGGGAGCTCTAGGAGGGTGTGAGGGCTTTTAGAAGGGTCCTGGGGGAATCTAGAAGGCTCTGGTGGCCTTTAGACGGGTCCGTGGAGGCTCTAGAAGGGTCTGGGTTCATTTAGAAGGGTCCTGAGAAGCTCTAGAAGTGTCTGGGAGCTTTTAGAAGGATCCGGGGAGGGTCTAGAAGTGTCTGGGGGCTTTTAGAAGGATCCTTGGGGGATCTAGAAGGGTCTGGGGACCATTAGAGGGGCCCTGGGGGTCTCTAGAAAGGTCTGGAGGCTTGTAGAAGGGTCCTGGGTGCATCTAGAAGGGTCTGGCGGCTTTTAGAAGGGTCCTGGGGGCATCTAGAATGGTCTGAGGGATTTTAGAAGGTTCCTGGGAGGCTCTAGAAGGGTCTGGGTGCTTTTAGAAGGATTCGGGGAAGGTCTAGAAGGGTCTGGGGGCTTTTAGAAGGGTCCTGGGGGGCTCTAGTAGGGTGTGGGGGCTTTTAGAAGGATCCTGGGGGCCTCTAGAAGGGTGTGAGGGCTTTTAGAATGTTCCTGGTAGGCTCTAGAATGGTCTGGGGGCTTTTAGAAGAATCCGGGGAGGGTCTAGAAGGGTCTGGGGGCTTTTAGAAGGGTCCTGGGGGGCTCTAGAATTGTCTGGGGGCTTTTAGAAGGGTCCTGGGAGGCTCCAGATGGGTCTGGGTGCTTTTAGAACGATCTGGGGAGGCTCTAGAAGGGTCTGGGCGCTTTCAGAAGGGTCCTGGGGGCCTCTAGAAGGGTCTGGGGGCTTTTAGAAGGGTCCTGGTGGCCTCTAGACGGGTCTGAGGGATTTTGGAAGGTTCCTGGGAGGCTCTAGAAAGGTCTGAGTGCTTTTAGAAGGATCTGGGAAATGTCTAGAAGGGTCTGTTGGCTTTTAGAAGGGTCCTGGGTAGCTCTAGAATGGTCTTGGAGCTTTTAGAAGGGTCCTGGGGGGCTCTAGAATGGTCTGGGGGCTTTTAGAATGGTCCTGGGGGGCTCTAGAAGGGTCTGGGGGCTTTTAGAGGAGTCCTGGGGGACTCTAGAAGGGTCTGGGGGCTTTTAGAAGAGTCCTGGGGGGCTCTAGAATGGTCTGGGTGCTTTTAGAATGGTCCTGGGGGCTCTAGAATGGTCTGGGGGCTTTCAGAAGTGTCCTGCGGGCCTCTAGAAGGGTCTGGAGGCTTTTAGAATGGTCCTGGGTGGCTCTAGAAGGGTCAGGGGTCTTTTTTGAAGGGTACTGGGGGGCTCTAGAAGTGTCTGGGGCTTTCAGAAGGGTCCTAGGGGCCTCTAGAAGGGTCTGGAGGATTTTTGAAGGGTCCTGGAGAGCTCTAGAATGGTCTGGGGGCTTTTAGAAGGGTCCTGGGGAGGCTCTAGATGGGTCTGGGGGCTTTTAGAATGATCCGGGGTGGGTCTAGAAGGTTCTGGGGGCATTTAGAAGGGTCCTTGGGGCCTCTAGAAGGGTCTGGGGACCATTAGAGGGGCCCTGGGGGTCTCTAGAAGTGTCTTTGTGATTTTAGAAGGGTCCTGGGGAGCTCTACAAGGGTCTGGGGGCATTTAGAATGGTCCTGGGAAGCTCTAGAAGGGTCTGGAGGCTTTTAGAAGGGTCCTGGGGAGCTCTAGGAGGGTGTGAGGGCTTTTAGAAGGGTCCTGGGGGAATCTAGAAGGCTCTGGGGGCTTTTAGAAGGGTCCTGGGGTCCTCTAGAAGGGTTAGGGGGATTTTAGAAGGGTCCTGGAGGGCTCTAGTAGGGTCTGGGGGCTTATAGAAGGGTCTGGGGCATTTTAGAAAGGGTCCTCGGGGGCTCTAGAAGGGTCTGGAGGCTTTTAGAAGGGTCCTGGGGTGCTCTAGAAGGGTCTGGGGGGCTTAAGAGGGGCCCTGGGGGACTCTAGAAGGGTCTGGGCGCTTTGAGAAAGGTCCTAGGGGGCTCTAGAAGGGTCTGGGTACTTTTAGAATGGTCCTGGGGAGCTCTAGAATGGTCTGGGGGCTTTTCGAACGGTCCTGGGAGGCTCTAGAAGGGTCTGAGGGCTTTTAGAAGGGTCCTGTAGGGTCTCTAGGAGGGTCTGGGGGCTTTTAGAAGGGTCCTGTGGGGCTCTAGAAAGGTCTGGGGGCTTTTAGAAAGGTCCTGGGGGGCTCTATAAGGGTCTGGGGCTTTTAGAATGGTCGGGGGAGGCTCTAGAAGGGTGTGGGGGATTTTAGAAGGGTCCAGGGGGCCTCTAGAAGGGTCTGGGGGCATTTAGAAGGGCCCTGCGGGGCTCTAGAAGGGTCTGGTTGCTTTCAGTAGTGTCCTGGGGGTCTCTAGAAGGGTCTGGGTGCTTTCAGAAGGGTCCTGGGTGGCTCTAGAATGTTCTGGGGGCTTTCAGATTGGTCCTGGGGGCCTCTAGAAGGGTCTGGGTGGTATTAGAAGGGTCCTGGGGGGCTCTAGAAGGGTCTAGGGGCTTTTAGAAGGGTCCTGGGGAGCTCTAGAAGGGTCTGGGTGCTTTTAGAAGGGTCCTGGGTGGCTCTAGAAGTGTGTGAGGGCTTTTAGAAGGGTCCTGGGGGGCTCTAGAAGGGTCTGGGGACATTTAGAGGGGCCCTGGGGGCCTCTAGAAGGGTCTGGGGGCTTTTAGAAGGGTCCTGGGGGGGCTCTAGAAAGGTCTGGGTGCTTTTAGAAGGCTCCTGGGAGGCTCTAGATGAGTGTTGGGTCTTTGAGAAGGGTCCTGGGTAGCTCTAGAATGGTCTGGGGGCTTTGAGAAGGATCCTGGGGGTTTCTAGAAGGGTCTGTAGGCTTTTAGAAGAGTCCTGGGGGGCTCTAGAATTGTCTGGGTGCTTTTAGAATGGTCCTGGGGGGCTCTAGAAGGGTCTGGGGGCTTTTAGAAGAGTCCTGGGGGGCCATAGAATGGTCTGGGTGCTTTTAGAAGAGTCCTGCGGGCCTCTAGAAGGGTCTGGAGGTTTTTAGAAGGGTCCTGGGGGGCTCTAGAAGGGTCTGGGGGCTATTGGAAGGGTCCTAGGGGCCTCTAGAAGCGTCTGGGAGATTTTAGAAGTGTCCTGGGTATCTCTAGAATGGTCTGGGGGCTTTTAGAATGATCCGGGGAGGGTCTAGAAGGCTCTGGGTGCATTTAGAAGGGTCCTTGGGGGCTCTAGAAGGGTCTGGGGACCATTAGAGGGGCCCTGGGGGCCTCTAGAAGGGTCTGGGGTATTTTAGAAGGGTCCTGGGGGGCTCTAGAAGGGTGTGAGGGCTTTTAGAAGGGTCCTGGGAGGCTCTAGAAGGGTCTGGGGGCTTTTAGAAGGGTCCTGGGGGGCTCTAGAAGGGTGTGAGGGCTTTTAGAAGGTTCCTGGGAGCCTCTAGAAGGATCTGGGTGCTTTTAGAAAGATCCGGGGAGGGTCTAGAAGGGTCTGGGGGATTTTAGAAGGGTCCTGGGGGGCTCTAGAAGGGTCTGGGGGATTTTAGAATGGTCCTGGGGGGCTCTAGAAGGGTCTGGGGGCTTTTAGAAGGGTCCTGCGGGACTCTAGAAGGGTCTGGAGGCTTTTAGAAGGGTCCTGGGGAGCTCTAGAATGGTCTGGGGGCTTTTAGAAGGGTCCTGGGAGGCTCTAGAAGGGTCTGGGGGCTTTTAGAATGATCCGGGGAGGGTCTAGAAGGCTCTGGGTGCATTTAGAAGGGTCCTTGGGGGCTCTAGAAGGGTCTGGGGACCATTAGAGTGGCCCTGGGGGCCTCTAGAAGGGTCTGGGGTATTTTAGAAGGGTCCTGGGGGGCTCTAGAAGGGTGTGAGGGCTTTTAGAAGGGTCCTGGGAGGATCTAGAAGGGTCTGGGGGCTTTTAGAAGGGTCCTGATGGGCTCTAGAAGGGTTTGAGGGCTTTTAGAAGGTTCCTGGGAGCATCTAGAAGGATCTGGGTGCTTTTAGAAAGATCCGGGGAGGGTCTAGAAGGGTCTGGGGGATTTTAGAAGGGTCCTGGGGGGCTCTAGAAGGGTCTGTGGGATTTTAGAATGGTCCTGGGGGGCTCTAGAAGGGTCTGGGTCTTTTAGAAGGGTCCTGCGGGACTCTAGAAGGGTCTGGAGGCTTTTAGAAGGGTCCTGGGGAGCTCTAGAATGGTCTGGGGGCTTTTAGAAGGGTCCTGGGAGGCTCTAGAAGGGTCTGGGAGCTTTTAGAAGGGTCCTGGGGGGCTCTAGAAGGGTCTGGAAGCTTTTAGAAGTGTCCTGGGAGTCTCTAGAAGGGTCTGGGAGCTTTTAGAAGGGTCCTGGGAGGCTCTAGAAGGGTCTGGGGGCTTTTAGAAGGGTCCTGGGGGGATCTAGAAGGGTGTGAGGGCTTTTAGAAGGGTCCTGGGGGCATCTAGAAGGCTCTAGGGGCTTTTAGAAGGGTCCTGGGTGCCTCTAGAAGGGTCTGAGGGATTTTAGAAGGTTCCTGGGAGGCTCTCGAAGGGTCTGGGTGCTTTTAGATGCATCCGAGGAGGGTCTAGATGGGTCTGGGGGCTCTTAGAAGGGTCCTGGGGGGCTCTAGAAGGGTCTGGGGGATTTTAGAATGGTCCTGGGGAGCTCTAGAAGGGTCTGGGGTCTTTTAGAAGGGTCCTGCGGGACTCTAGAAGGGTCTGGAGGCTTTTAGAAGGGTCCTGGGGAGCTCTAGAATGGTCTGGGGGCTTTTAGAATGGTCCTGGGGGGCTCTAGAATGGTCTGGGGGCTTTCAGAAGTGTCCTGCGGGCCTCTAGAAGGGTCTGGGGGCTTTCAGAAAAGTCCTGGGGGGCTCTAGAATGGACTGGGGTCTTTTAGAAGGGTCCTGGGATGCTCTAGAAGGGTCTGGGGGGCTTAAGAGGGGCCCTGGGGGACTCTAGAAGGGTCTGGGCGCTTTGAGAAAGGTCCTAGGGGGCTCTAGAAGGGTCTGGGTACTTTTAGAATGGTCCTGGGGAGCTCTAGAAGGGTCTGGGGGCTTTTCGAATGGTCCTGGGAGGCTCTAGAAGGGTCTGAGGGCTTTTAGAAGGGTCCTGTAGGGTCTCTAGGAGGGTCTGGGGGCTTTTAGAAGGGTCCTGTGGGGCTCTAGAAAGGTCTGGGGGCTTTTAGAAAGGTCCTGGGGGGCTCTATAAGGGTCTGGGGCTTTTAGAATGGTCGGGGGAGGCTCTAGAAGGGTGTGGGGGATTTTAGAAGGGTCCAGGGGGCCTCTAGAAGGGTCTGGGGGCATTTAGAAGGGCCCTGCGGGGCTCTAGAAGGGTCTGGTTGCTTTCAGTAGTGTCCTGGGGGTCTCTAGAAGGGTCTGGGTGCTTTCAGAAGGGTCCTGGGTGGCTCTAGAATGTTCTGGGGGCTTTCAGATGGTCCTGGGGGCCTCTAGAAGGGTCTGGGTGGTATTAGAAGGGTCCTGGGGGGCTCTAGAAGGGTCTAGGGGCTTTTAGAAGGGTCCTGGGGAGCTCTAGAAGGGTCTGGGTGCTTTTAGAAGGGTCCTGGGTGGCTCTAGAAGTGTGTGAGGGCTTTTAGAAGGGTCCTGGGGGGCTCTAGAAGGGTCTGGGGACATTTAGAGGGGCCCTGGCGGCCTCTAGAAGGGTCTGGGGGCTTTTAGAAGGGTCCTGGGGGGCTCTAGAAAGGTCTGGGTGCTTTTAGAAGGCTCCTGGGAGGCTCTAGATGAGTGTTGGGTCTTTGAGAAGGGTCCTGGGTAGCTCTAGAATGGTCTGGGGGCTTTGAGAAGGATCCTGGGGGTTTCTAGAAGGGTCTGTAGGCTTTTAGAAGAGTCCTGGGGGGCTCTAGAATTGTCTGGGTGCTTTTAGAATGGTCCTGGGGGGCTCTAGAAGGGTCTGGGGGCTTTTAGAAGAGTAATGGGGGGCCATAGAATGGTCTGGGTGCTTTTAGAAGAGTCCTGCGGGCCTCTAGAAGGGTCTGGAGGCTTTTAGAAGGGTCCTGGGTTGCTCTAGAAGGGTTAGGGGTCTTTTAGAAGGGTCCTGGGGGGCTCTAGAAGGGTCTGGGGACTTTCAGAAGGGTACTGGGGGGCTCTAGAAGGGTCTGGGGGCTATTGGAAGGGTCCTAGGGGCCTCTAGAAGCGTCTGGGAGATTTTAGAAGTGTCCTGGGTATCTCTAGAATGGTCTGCGGGCTTTTAGAATGATCCGGGGAGGGTCTAGAAGGCTCTGGGTGCATTTAGAAGGGTCCTTGGGGGCTCTAGAAGGGTCTGGGGACCATTAGAGGGGCCCTGGGGGCCTCTAGAAGGGTCTGGGGTATTTTAGAAGGGTCCTGGGGGGCTCTAGAAGGGTGTGAGGGCTTTTAGAAGGGTCCTGGGAGGCTCTAGAAGGGTCTGGGGGCTTTTAGAAGGGTCCTGATGGGCTCTAGAAGGGTTTGAGGGCTTTTAGAAGGTTCCTGGGAGCATCTAGAAGGATCTGGGTGCTTTTAGAAAGATCCGGGGAGGGTCTAGAAGGGTCTGGGGGATTTTAGAAGGGTCCTGGGTGGCTCTAGAAGGGTCTGGGGGATTTTAGAAGGGTCCTGGGGAGCTCTAGAATGGTCTGGGGGCTTTTAGAAGGGTCCTGGGAGGCTCTAGAAGAGTCTGGGGTCTTTTAGAATGGTCCTGGGGGGCTCTAGAAGGGTCTGGAAGCTTTTAGAAGGGTCCTGGGAGGCTCTAGAAGGGTCTGGGAGCTTTTAGAAGGGTCCTGGGAGGCTCTAGAAGGGTCTGGGGGCTTTTAGAAGGGTCCTGGGGGGATCTAGAAGGGTGTGAGGGCTTTTAGAAGGGTCCTGGGGGCATCTAGAAGGCTCTAGGGGCTTTTAGAAGGGTCCTGGGTGCCTCTAGAAGGGTCTGAGGGATTTTAGAAGGTTCCTGGGAGGCTCTCGAAGGGTCTGGGTGCTTTTAGATGCATCCGAGGAGGGTCTAGATGGGTCTGGGGGCTCTTAGAAGGGTCCTGGGGGGCTCTAGAAGGGTCTGGGGGATTTTAGAATGGTCCTGGGGAGCTCTAGAAGGGTCTGGGGTCTTTTAGAAGGGTCCTGCGGGACTCTAGAAGGGTCTGGAGGCTTTTAGAAGGGTCCTGGGGAGCTCTAGAATGGTCTGGGGGCTTTTAGAATGGTCCTGGGGGGCTCTAGAATGGTCTGGGGGCTTTCAGAAGTGTCCTGCGGGCCTCTAGAAGGGTCTGGGGGCTTTCAGAAAAGTCCTGGGGGGCTCTAGAATGGACTGGGGTCTTTTAGAAGGGTCCTGGGAGGCTCTAGAAGGGTCTGGGGGCTTTAAAATGGTCCTGGGAGGCTCTAGAAGGGTCTGGGTGCTATTAGAAGGGTCCTGGGGAGCTCTAGAATGGACTGGGTGCTTTTAGAAGGGTCCTGGGGGCCTCTAGATGTGTCTGGGGGCTTTTAGAGGGGCCCTGGTGGCCTCTAGAAGGGTCTGGGGGATTTTAGAAGAGTCCTGGATACCTTCAGAAGGGTCTGGGGGCTTTTAGAAGGGTCCTGAGAGGCTCTAGAAGGGTCTGGGGGCTTTCAGAGTGGTCCTGGGGGGCTCTAGACGGGTCTGGAGGCTTTTGAAAGGGTCCTAGGGGCCTCTAGAAGGATCTGAGTGATTTTAGAACGGTACCGGAGAGCTCTAGAATGGTCCGGGGGCTATTAGAAGGGTCCGTGGAGTCTCTAGAAGGGTCTGGGGGCTTTTAGAAGGGTCCTGGGAGGCTCTAGAAGGGTCTGGTAGCTTTTAGAATGATCCGGGGAGGGTCTAGAAGGGTCTGGGGGCATTTAGAATGGTCCTTGGCGGCTCTAGAAGGGTCTGGGGACCATTAGAGGGGCCCTGGGTGCCTCTAGAAGGGTCTGGGGTATTTTAGAAGGGACCTGGGGGTCTCTAGAATGTTCTGGGTGCTTTTAGATGGGTCCTGGGGGCTCTAGAATGGTCTGGGTGCTTATAGAAGGGTCCTGGTGGGCTCTAGAATGGACTGGGGTCTTTTAGAAGGGTCCTGGGTGGCTCTAGAAGGGTCTGGGGGCTTTTAGAATCGTCCTGGGAGGCTCTAGAAGGGTCTGGGGTCTATTAGAAGGGTCCTGGGGGGCTCTAGGAGGGTCTGGGGGCATTTAGAAGGGTCCTGGGGGGCTCTAGAAGGGTCTGCGGGCTTTCAGAAGGGTCCTGGGGGGCTCTAGAAGGGTCTGGGGGCTTTTAGAAGGGTACTGGGGGCCTCTAGAATGGTCTGGGGGATTGTAGAAGGGTCCTGGGAGGCTCTAGAAGGGTCTGGGTGCTTTTAGAAGGATCCGGGGAGGGTCTAGAAGGGTCTGGGGGCTTTTAGAAGGGACCTGGGGGTCTCTAGAATGTTCTGGGTGCTTTTAGATGGGTCCTGGGGGCTCTAGAATGGTCTGGGTGCTTTTAGAAGGGTCCTGGTGGGCTCTAGAATGGACTGGGGTCTTTTAGAAGGGTCCTGGGTGGCTCTATAAGGGTCTGGGGTCTTTTAGAATCGTCCTGGGAGGCTCTAGAAGGGTCTGGGGTCTATTAGAAGGGTCCTGGGGGGTTCTAGGAGGGTCTGGGGGCATTTAGAAGGGTCCTGGGGGGCTCTAGAAGGGTCTGGGGGCTTTCAGAAGGGTCCTGGGGGGCTCTAGAAGGGTCTGGGGGCTTTTAGAAGGGTACTGGGGGCCTCTAGAATGGTCTGGGGGATTGTAGAAGGGTCCTGGGAGGCTCTAGAAGGGTCTGGGTGCTTTTAGAAGGGTCCGGGGAGCCTCTAGAAGGGTCTGGGGTCTTTTAGAAGGGACCTGGGGGGCTCTAGAAGGTTGTGGGTGCTTTTAGAAGGGTCCTGGGGGCTCTAGAAGTGTCTGGGGGATATTAGAAGGGTCCTGGATACCTTCAGAAGGGTCTGGGGGCTTTTAGAATGGTCCTGGGAGGCTCTAGAAGGGTCTGGGGGCTTTTGGAAGGGTCCTAGGGGCCTCTAGATGGGTCTGGGGGCTTTTAGAAGGGTCCTGGGGGGCTCTAGAAGTGTCTGAGGGACTTTAGAAGGGTCCTGTGAGGCTCTAGAAGTGTCTGGGTGCTTTTAGAAGGATCCGGGGAGGGTCTAGAAGGGTCTGGGGGCTTTCAGAAGGGTCCTGGGTGGCTCTAGAAGGGTCTGGGGGCATTTAGAAGGGTCCTGGGGGGCTCTAGAAGGGTCTGGGGGCGTTTAGAAAGGTCCTGGGGGGCTCTAGAAGGGTCTGGGGTATTTTAGAAGGGTCCTGGGGGTCTCTAGAAAGGTCTGGGGGCATTTAGTATGGTCCTGGGGGGCTCTAGAAGGGTCTGGGGTATTTTAGAAGGATCCTGGGGGCCTCTAGAAGGGTCTGGTGTCGTTTAGAAGGGTCCTGGGAGGCTCTAGAAGGGTCTGGGGGCTTTTAGAAGGGTCCGTGGAGGCTCTAGAAAGGTCTGGGGGCTTTTAAAAGGGTCCTGGGAGGCTCTAGAAGGGTCTGGGTTCTTTTAGAAGGGTCCCGGTGTGCTCTAGAAGGGTCTGGGGGCTTTTAGAAGGGTCCTGGGGGGCTCTAGAAGTGTCTGGGGGCTTTTAGAAGGGTCCTGTGGAGCTCTAGAACGGTCTGGGGGCTTTCAGAAAGGTCCTGGGGGCCTCTAGAAGGGTCTGGAGGCTTTTAAAAGGGTCCCGGGGGGCTCTAGAAGGGTCTGGGGGCATTTAGAAGGGTCCTGGGGGTCTCTAGAAGGGTCTGGGGGCTTTCAGAAGGGTCCTTGGGGGCTCTAGAAGGATCTGGGGGCTTTTAGAAGGGTCCTGGGGGCCTCTAGAAGGGTCTGGGGTCTTTTAGAAGGGTCCTGGGAGGATCCAGATTGGTCTGGGTGCTTTTAGAAGGATTCAGGGAGCCTCTAGAAGGGTCTGGGGGCTTTTAGAATGATCCGGGGTGGCTCTAGAAGGGTCTGGGGGCTTTTGGAAGGGTCCTAGGGGCATCTAGATGGGTCTGGGGGCTTTTAGAAGGGTCCTGGGGGGCTCTAGAAGTGTCTGAGGGATTTTAGAAGGGTCCTGTGAGGCTCTAGATGTGTCTGGGTGCTTTTAGATGGATCCGGGGAGGGTCTAGAAGGGTCTGGGGGCTTTTAGAAGGGACCTGGGGGGCTCTAGAAGGTTGTGGGTGCTTTTAGAAGGGTCCTGGGGGCTCTAGAAGGGTCTGGGGGATTTTAGAAGGGTCCTGGATACCTTCAGAAGGGTCTGGGGTCTTTTAGAAGGGTCCTGGGAGGATCCAGATTGGTCTGGGTGCTTTTAGAAGGGTCCTGGGAGCCTCTAGAAGGGTCTGGGGGCTTTTAGAAGGATCCGGGGTGGCTCTAGAAGGGTCTGGGGGCTTTTAGAAGGGTCCTGGGGGGCTCTAGAAGTGTTCTGAGGGATTTTAGAAGGGTCCTGTGAGGCTCTAGAAGTGTCTGAGGGATTTTAGAAGGGTCCTGGGAGGCTCTAGAAGGTCTGGGTGCTTTTAGAAGGATCCGGGGAGCCTCTAGAAGGGTCTGGGGCTTTTAGGAAGGGACCTGGGGGCTCTAGAAGGTTTGTGGGTGCTTTTAGAAGGGTCCTGGGGGCTCTAGAAGGGTCTAGGGGCATTTAGAAGGGTCTGGGGGTCTCTAGAAGGGGTCTGGGGGCATTTAGTATGGTCCTGGGGGGCTCTAGATGGGTCTGGGGTATTTTAGAAGGATCCTGGGGGCCTCTAGAAGGGTCTGGTGTCGTTTAGAAGGGGTCCTGGGAGGCTCTAGAAGGGTCTGGGGGCTTTTAGAAGGGTCCGTGGAGGCTCTAGAAAGGTCTGGGGGCTTTTAAAAGGGTCCTGGGAGGCTCTAGAAGGGTCTGGGGCCTTTTAGAAGGGTCCCTTGGGGGCTCTAGAAGAGTCTGGGGCTTTTAGAAGGGTCCTGGGGGCCTCTAGAAGGGTCTGGGGTCTTTTAGAAGGGTCCTGGGAGGATCCAGATTGGTCTGGGTGCTTTTAGAAGGATCCAGGGAGCCTCTAGAAGGGTCTGGGGGCTTTTAGAAGGATCCGGGGTGGCTCTAGAAGGGTCTGGGGGCTTTTGGAAGGGTCCTAGGGGCATCTAGATGGGTCTGGGGGCTTTTAGAAGGGTCCTGGGGGGCTCTAGAAGTGTCTGAGGGATTTTTAGAAGGGTCCTGTGAGGCTCTAGATGTGTCTGGGTGCTTTTAGATGGATCCGGGAGGGTCTAGAAGGGTCTGGGGGCTTTTAGAAGGGTCCTGGGGGCTCTAGAAGGGTCTAGGGGCATTTAGAAGGGTCCTGGGGGGCTCTAGAAGGGTCTGGGGCTTTCAGAAGGGTCCTGGAGGCTCTAGAAGGGTCTGGGGGCTTTTGGAAGGGTCCTAGGGGCCTCTAGATGGGTCTGGGGCTTTTAGAAGGGTCCTGGGTGCCTCTAGAACGGTCTGAGGGATTTTAGAAGGTTCCTGGGAGGCTCTGGAAGGGTCTGGGTGCTTTTAGATGCATCCGAGGAGGGTCTAGAAGGGTCTGGGGCTCTTAGAAGGGTCCTGGGGGCTCTAGAAGGGTCTGGGGATTTTAGAATGGTCCTGGTGGCCTCTAGAAGGGGTCTGGGGGCTTTTAGAAGAGTCCTGGGGGGCTCTAGATGGGTCCTGGGGGCTCTAGAAGGGTCTGGGGGCTTTCAGAGTGGTCCTGGGGGGCTCTAGAAGGTCTGGGGGCTTTCAGAAGGGTCCTGGGGGGCTCTAGAAGGGTCTGGGGATTTCAGAATGGTCCTGGGGCCTCTAGAAGGGTCTGGGGTCTTTTAGAAGGGGTCCTGGGGGCCTCTAGAATGGTCTTGGTGCTTTTAGAATGGTCCTGGGTGGCTAAAGTAGGGTCTGGGGGCTTTTAGAAGGTCCTGGGGGGCTCTAGAAGGGTCTGGGTGATTTTAGAAAGGTCCTGGGAGGTCTAGAAGGGTCTGGGAGCCTTAACATGGGCCCTGGTTTCCTCTAGAA
>JAUNZM010002086.1:0-32091 GCA_033459285.1 Clamator glandarius | reverse complement strand
CTACTGGTCCCTACTGGTCGGCTACTGGTCCCTTCTGGTCCCTACTGGTCTGTACTGGTCCCTACTGGTCCCTACTGGTCGGCTACTGGTCCCTACTGGTCCTACTGGTCCCTACTGGTCCCTACTGGTCGGCTACTGGTCCCTACTGGTCCCTACTGGTCCCTACTGGTCCCTACTGGTCCCTACTGGTCGGCTACTGGTCCTACTGGTCCCTACTGGTCCCTACTGGTCCCTACTGGTCGGCTACTGGTCCCTTCTGGTCCCTACTGGTCCCTACTGGTCCCTACTGGTCGGCTACTGGTCCCTACTGGTCCCTACTGGTCGGCTACTGGTCCCTACTGGTCCCTACTGGTCCCTACTGGTCCCTACTGGTCGGCTACTGGTCCCTACTGGTCCGTACTGGTCCGTACTGGTCCCTACTGGTCGGTCCTACTGGTCCCTACTGGTCCCTACTGTCCCTACTGGTCCCTACTGGTCGGCTACTGGTCCCTACTGGTCAGCTACTGGTCCCTACTGGTCCCTACTGGTCCCTACTGGTCCCTAGGGGTCCCTACTGGTCCGTACTGGTCCCTACTGGTCAGCTACTGGTCGGCTACTGGTCAGCTACTGGTCGGCTACTGGTCCCTACTGGTCCCTACTGGTCAGCTACTGGTCGGCTACTGGTCCGTAGGGGTCCCTACTGGTCCGTACTGGTCCCTACTGGTCCCTACTGGTCCCTACTGGTCAGCTACGGGTCCCTACTGGTCCCTACTGGTCCCTACTGGTCGGCTACTGGTCGGCTACTGGTCCCTAGGGGTCCCTACTGGTCCGTACTGGTCCCTACTGGTCCCTACTGGTCGGCTACTGGTCCCTACTGGTCCCTACTGGTCGGCTACTGGTCCCTACTGGTCCCTACTGGTCCCTACTGGTCGGCTACTGGTCCCTACTGGTCCGTACTGGTCCGTACTGGTCGGCTACTGGTCCCTACTGGTCCCTACTGGTCCCTACTGGTCCTACTGGTCGGCTACTGTCCCTACTGGTCCCTACTGGTCCCTACTGGTCCCTACTGGTCGGCTACTGGTCCCTACTGGTCAGCTACTGGTCCCTACTGGTCCCTACTGGTCCCTACTGGTCCCTACTGGTCGGCTACTGGTCCCTACTGGTCCCTACTGGTCCCTACTGGTCCCTACTGGTCGGCTACTGGTCCCTACTGGTCCCTACTGGTCCCTACTGGTCCCTACTGGTCGGCTACTGGTCCCTACTGGTCGGCTACTGGTCCCTACTGGTCCCTACTGGTCCCTACTGGTCCGTACTGGTCCCTACTGGTCCCTACTGGTCCCTACTGGTCCCTACTGGTCAGCTACTGGTCCCTACTGGTCGGTACTGGTCGGCTACTGGTCCCTACTGGTCCCTAGGGGTCCCTACTGGTCCGTACTGGTCCCTACTGGTCGGCTACTGGTCCCTACTGGTCCCTACTGGTCCCTACTGGTCGGCTACTGGTCCCTACTGGTCAGCTACTGGTCCCTACTGGTCCCTACTGGTCCCTACTGGTCCCTAGGGGTCCCTACTGGTCCGTACTGGTCCCTACTGGTCAGCTACTGGTCGGCTACTGGTCAGCTACTGGTCGGCTACTGGTCCCTACTGGTCCCTACTGGTCAGCTACTGGTCGGCTACTGGTCCCTAGGGGTCCCTACTGGTCCGTACTGGTCCCTACTGGTCCCTACTGGTCCCTACTGGTCAGCTACGGGTCCCTACTGGTCCCTACTGGTCCCTACTGGTCGGCTACTGGTCGGCTACTGGTCCCTAGGGGTCCCTACTGGTCCGTACTGGTCCCTACTGGTCCCTACTGGTCGGCTACTGGTCCCTACTGGTCCCTACTGGTCGGCTACTGGTCCCTACTGGTCCCTACTGGTCCCTACTGGTCGGCTACTGGTCCCTACTGGTCCGTACTGGTCCGTACTGGTCGGCTACTGGTCCCTACTGGTCCCTACTGGTCCCTACTGGTCCCTACTGGTCGGCTACTGGTCCCTACTGGTCCCTACTGGTCCCTACTGGTCCCTACTGGTCGGCTACTGGTCCCTACTGGTCAGCTACTGGTCCCTACTGGTCCCTACTGGTCCCTACTGGTCCCTACTGGTCGGCTACTGGTCCCTACTGGTCCCTACTGGTCCCTACTGGTCCCTACTGGTCGGCTACTGGTCCCTACTGGTCCCTACTGGTCCCTACTGGTCCCTACTGGTCGGCTACTGGTCCCTACTGGTCGGCTACTGGTCCCTACTGGTCCCTACTGGTCCCTACTGGTCCGTACTGGTCCCTACTGGTCCCTACTGGTCCCTACTGGTCCCTACTGGTCAGCTACTGGTCCCTACTGGTCGGTACTGGTCGGCTACTGGTCCCTACTGGTCCCTAGGGGTCCCTACTGGTCCGTACTGGTCCCTACTGGTCGGCTACTGGTCCCTACTGGTCCCTACTGGTCCCTACTTGTCGGCTACTGGTCCCTACTGGTCCCTACTGGTCAGCTACTGGTCCCTACTGGTCCCTACTGGTCCCTACTGGTCGGCTACTGGTCCCTACTGGTCCCTACTGGTCGGCTACTGGTCCCTTCTGGTCCCTACTGGTCTGTACTGGTCCCTACTGGTCCCTACTGGTCGGCTACTGGTCCCTACTGGTCCCTACTGGTCGGCTACTGGTCCCTACTGGTCCCTACTGGTCAGCTACTGGTCCCTACTGGTCCCTACTGGTCCCTACTGGTCCCTACTGGTCCCTACTGGTCGGCTACTGGTCCCTACTGGTCCCTACTGGTCAGCTACTGGTCGGCTACTGGTCCCTAGGGGTCCCTACTGGTCCCTACTGGTCCCTACTGGTCCCTACTGGTCCCTACTGGTCAGCTACTGGTCCCTACTGGTCCCTACTGGTCCCTACTGGTCAGTACTGGTCCCTACTGGTCCCTACTGGTCCCTACTGGTCCCTAGGGGTCCCTACTGGTCCCTACTGGTCCCTACTGGTCGGCTACTGGTCGGCTACTGGTCCCTACTGGTCCCTTCTGGTCCCTACTGGTCCCTACTGGTCCCTACTGGTCGGCTACTGGTCCCTACTGGTCCCTACTGGTCCCTACTGGTCCCTACTGGTCCCTACTGGTCGGGTGCTGGTCCCTACTGGTCCCTACTGGTCCCTACTGGTCGGCTACTGGTCGGCTACTGGTCCCTACTGGTCCCTACTGGTCCCTTCTGGTCCCTACTGGTCCCTACTGGTCGGCTACTGGTCCCTACTGGTCCCTACTGGTCGGCTACTGGTCCCTACTGGTCCCTACTGGTCTGTACTGGTCGAAACTGGTGAGTTACTGGTCCCTTACTGGTCTATACTGGTCTGGGGCAGCTGCTACTGGTCTGTACTGGTCCCTACTGGTCTATACTGGTTTGTACTGGTCGGTACTGGTCGGCTACTGGTTTATACTGGTTGAAACTGTTGGGATACTGATCCCATACTGGTCCCATACTGGTTGGTTACTGGTCCCATACTGGTCTGTACTGGTTTATACTGGTCTGTACTGGTCTGTACTGGTTTGTACTGGTCCGTACTGGTTCATACTGGTCCATACTGGGGTGGAGAAGCCTCTACAGGGGATTTTCCTCAAAAACCGATGAAATTGGATCCAAAATTCCGATTTATTTGCGCGAAAACTGTGAATTTGGGGTCAAAAATTCCAAATTTTGCTCCAAAATTCCAAATTTTGCCCCCAAAATGACAAATTTTGACTCAAATTCGACCTTTTTCCCCAAAAAATCGAGTTTTTTTGGAAAAATAGCGATTTTTGCGATGAAATTTTAAGATTTGAGTCAAAATTTGAAATTGAAATTCAAGGTTTTGAGGCCAAAATTTTAAAATTGAAAAAAAAAAGCTGAAATTTCCTCCAAAAATTCTGAATTTGGGGTCAAAATTGATGATTTTTGACCTTTAATTCTGATTTTTCAACCTTTAACGACAATTTTCAACCTTTAATTCTGATTTTTTGACCCTTAACGACGATTTTCAACCTTTAATTCTGTTTTTTCGACCTTTAACGACAATTTTCAACCTTTAATTCTGATTTTTTGACCTTTAACGACAATTTTCAACCTTAAATTCTGATTTTTTGACCCTTAACGACGATTTTCAACCTTTAATTCTGATTTTTTGACCTTTAACGACAATTTTCAACCTTTAATTCTGATTTTTTGACCTTTAACGACGATTTTCAACCTTTAATTCTGATTTTTTGACCTTTAACGACGATTTTCAACCTTTAATTCTGATTTTTTGACCTTTAACGACGATTTTCGACCTTTAATTCTGATTTTTTGACCCTTAACGACAATTTTCAACCTTTAATTCTGATTTTTCGACCTTTAACGACGATTTTCAACCTTTAATTCTGATTTTTTGACCTTTAACGACAATTTTCAACCTTTAATTCTGATTTTTTGACCCTTAACGACAATTTTCAACCTTTAATTCTGATTTTTCGACCTTTAACGACGATTTTCAACCTTTAATTCTGATTTTTTGACCTTTAACGACGATTTTCAACCTTTAATTCTGATTTTTTTACTTTTAACGACAATTTTCAACCTTTAATTCTGATTTTTCGACCTTTAACGACGATTTTCAACCTTTAATTCTGATTTTTTTACTTTTAACGACAATTTTCAACCTTTAATTCTGATTTTTTGACCTTTAACGACAATTTTCAACCTTTAATTCTGATTTTTTGACCCTTAACGACGATTTTCAACCTTTAATTCTGATTTTTTGACTCTTAATCCTCATTTTTTTGTGTTTTAACGATGATTTTTGACCTTTAATTCTGATTTTTCGACCTTTAACGACAATTTTCAACCTTTAATTCTGATTTTTTGACTTTTAATGATGCTTTTTGACCTTTAACTCTAATTTCTTGACCTTCCAAGCTGGTTCCTTGACCTCCCATGATGCTTTTTGACCTCTAACTCTGATTTTTTGACCTCCAACTCTGATTTCTTGACCTCCCATGAAGTTTTTTGACCTCCAACTCTGATTTCTTGACCTCCCATGAAGTTTTTTGACCTCCAACTCTGATTTCTTGACCTCCAACTCTGATTTTTTGACCTCCAACTCTGATTTCTTGACCTCCCATGATGCTTTTTGACCTCCAACTCTGATTTTTTGACCTCCAACTCTGATTTCTTGACCTCCAACTCTGATTTTTTGACCTCCCATGAAGTTTTTTGACCTCCAACTCTGATTTTTTGACCTCCAACTCTGATTTTTTGACCTCCAACTCTGATTTCTTGACCTCCCATGAAGTTTTTTGACCTCCAACTCTGATTTCTTGACCTCCAACTCTGATTTTTTGACCTCCAACTCTGACTTCTTGACCTCCAACTCTGACTTCTTGACCTCCAACTCTGACTTCTTGACCTCCAACTCTGACTTCTTGACCTCCTCTCCCCGCTCCAGGTAGTCCCCGCGGCCCCGACCTCTTCTCCTTGGTCCCTTGCTCGGCGGCGGCCGCCACGTCTCCGCCTTACGCCGTGGGCTGCTTGGCCTCGGGCTTCGGCCCCGGCCGAGTCGCCTTCTCCTGGCGCGACGCCGCCAACCTGACCCTCTCGCCGGGGGACTCGGTGGCCACGTTCCCGGTAGCCGAAGCCACCGCCGGGAGGTCGGTGGCCACCAGCCGCTTGGCGTTGCCCGTCCCGGAAGGGAAGAGCCGGCAGCCGTTCTCCTGCCGCGTCCAGCACCCGCAGGGAGGAGCCGTCGTGGAGGTGACCAATCCCGGTGAGTGGCTCCTCTCGGCTGCTCCAGCTCCTTCTTCAACCTTGAGCTCCAACCTCGAGCTCCAACCTCGTTCCTCAACCTTGAGCTCCAACCTCGAGCTCCAACCTTGAGCTCCAACCTCGAGCTCCAACCTCGAGCTCCAACCTCGTTCTTCAACCTCGTTCTTCAACCTTGAGCTCCAACCTCGAGCTCCAACCTCGTTCCTCAACCTCGTTCCTCAACCTCGTTCTTCAACCTTGAGCTCCAACCTTGAGCTCCAACCTTGAGCTCCAACCTCGAACTCCAACCTCGTTCTTCAACCTCGTTCCTCAACCTCGTTCTTCAACCTCGTTCTTGAACCTTGAGCTCCAACCTTGAGCTTCAACCTCGTTCTTCAACCTCGTTCCTCAACCTCGTTCTTCAACCTTGAGCTTCAACCTTGAGCTTCAACCTCGTTCTTCAACCTCGAGCTCCAACCTCGTTCTTCAACCTCGTTCCTCAACCTCGTTCTTCAACCTCGTTCTTCAACCTTGAGCTCCAACCTCGTTCTTGAACCTTGAGCTCCAACCTCGAGCTCCAACCTCGTTCTTCAACCTCGTTCTTCAACCTCGTTCTTCAACCTCGTTCTTCAACCTTGAGCTCCAACCTTGAGCTCCAACCTTGAGCTCCAACCTCGTTCTTCAACCTCGTTCCTGAACCTTAAGCTCCAACCTTGAGCTCCAACCTTGAGCTCCAACCTCGTTCCTCAACCTCGTTCCTCAACCTCGTTCTTCAACCTTGAGCTCCAACCTTGAGCTCCAACCTTGAGCTCCAACCTTGAGCTCCAACCTTGAGCTCCAACCTCGAGCTCCAACCTCGAGCTCCAACCTCGAGCTCCAACCTCGTTCTTCAACCTCGTTCCTGAACCTTGAGCTCCAACCTTGAGCTCCAACCTCGTTCCTCAACCTCGTTCTTCAACCTTGAGCTCCAACCTTGAGCTCCAACCTCGTTCCTCAACCTCGTTCTTCAACCTCGTTCCTCAACCTCGTTCCTCAACCTCGTTCCTCAACCTCGTTCTTCAACCTTGAGCTCCAACCTTGAGCTCCAACCTCGAGCTCCAACCTCGAGCTCCAACCTCGAGCTCCAACCTCGAGCTCCAACCTCGTTCCTCAACCTCGTTCCTCAACCTTGAGCTCCAACCTTGAGCTCCAACCTCGTTCCTCAACCTCGTTCTTCAAACTTGAGCTCCAACCTTGAGCTCCAACCTCGAGCTCCAACCTCGTTCCTCAACCTCGTTCTTCAACCTCGTTCTTCAACCTTGAGCTCCAACCTTGAGCTCCAACCTCGAGCTCCAACCTCGTTCCTCAACCTCGTTCTTCAAACTTGAGCTTCAACCTTGAGCTCCAACCTCGAGCTCCAACCTCGTTCCTCAACCTCGTTCTTCAACCTCGTTCTTCAACCTTGAGCTCCAACCTTGAGCTCCAACCTTGAGCTCCAACCTCGTTCCTCAACCTCGTTCTTCAACCTTAAGCTCCAACCTTGAGCTCCAACCTCGTTCTTCAACCTCGTTCCTCAACCTCGTTCTTCAACCTCGTTCCTCAACCTCGTTCTTCAACCTTGTTCCTCAACCTTGTTCTTCAACCTTGAGCTCCAACCTTGAGCTCCAACCTTGAGCTCCAACCTTGAGCTCCAACCTCGTTCCTCAACCTCATTCTTCAACCTTGAGCTCCAACCTCGAACTCCAACCTCGTTCTGCAACCTCGTTCCTCAACCTCGTTCTTCAACCTCGTTCTTGAACCTTGAGCTCCAACCTTGAGCTTCAACCTCGTTCTTCAACCTCGTTCCTCAACCTCGTTCTTCAACCTTGAGCTTCAACCTTGAGCTTCAACCTCGTTCTTCAACCTCGAGCTCCAACCTCGTTCTTCAACCTCGTTCCTCAACCTCGTTCTTCAACCTCGTTCTTCAACCTTGAGCTCCAACCTCGTTCTTGAACCTTGAGCTCCAACCTCGAGCTCCAACCTCGTTCTTCAACCTCGTTCTTCAACCTCGTTCTTCAACCTTGAGCTCCAACCTTGAGCTCCAACCTTGAGCTCCAACCTCGTTCTTCAACCTCGTTCCTGAACCTTGAGCTCCAACCTTGAGCTCCAACCTCGTTCTTCAACCTCGTTCCTCAACCTCGTTCTTCAACCTTGAGCTTCAACCTTGAGCTTCAACCTCGTTCTTCAACCTCGAGCTCCAACCTCGTTCTTCAACCTCGTTCCTCAACCTCGTTCTTCAACCTCGTTCTTCAACCTTGAGCTCCAACCTCGTTCTTGAACCTTGAGCTCCAACCTCGAGCTCCAACCTCGTTCTTCAACCTCGTTCTTCAACCTTGAGCTCCAACCTTGAGCTCCAACCTTGAGCTCCAACCTCGTTCTTCAACCTCGTTCCTGAACCTTGAGCTCCAACCTTGAGCTCCAACCTCGTTCCTCAACCTCGTTCCTCAACCTCGTTCCTCAACCTCGTTCTTCAACCTTGAGCTCCAACCTTGAGCTCCAACCTTGAGCTCCAACCTTGAGCTCCAACCTCGAGCTCCAACCTTGAGCTCCAACCTCGAGCTCCAACCTCGAGCTCCAACCTCGTTCTTCAACCTCGTTCCTCAACCTTGAGCTCCAACCTTGAGCTCCAACCTCGTTCCTCAACCTCGTTCTTCAACCTCGTTCCTCAACCTCGTTCCTCAACCTCGTTCTTCAACCTTGAGCTCCAACCTTGAGCTCCAACCTCGAGCTCCAACCTCGAGCTCCAACCTCGAGCTCCAACCTCGTTCCTCAACCTCGTTCCTCAACCTTGAGCTCCAACCTTGAGCTCCAACCTCGTTCCTCAACCTCGTTTTTCAAACTTGAGCTTCAACCTTGAGCTCCAACCTCGAGCTCCAACCTCGTTCCTCAACCTCGTTCTTCAACCTTGAGCTCCAACCTCGTTCCTCAACCTCGTTCTTCAACCTTAAGCTCCAACCTTGAGCTCCAACCTCGTTCTTCAACCTCGTTCCTCAACCTCGTTCTTCAACCTCGTTCCTCAACCTCGTTCTTCAACCTTGTTCCTCAACCTTGTTCTTCAACCTTGAGCTCCAACCTTGAGCTCCAACCTTGAGCTCCAACCTTGAGCTCCAACCTCGTTCCTCAACCTCATTCTTCAACCTTGAGCTCCAACCTCGAACTCCAACCTCGTTCTGCAACCTCGTTCCTCAACCTCGTTCTTCAACCTCGTTCTTGAACCTTGAGCTCCAACCTTGAGCTTCAACCTCGTTCTTCAACCTCGTTCCTCAACCTCGTTCTTCAACCTTGAGCTCCAACCTTGAGCTCCAACCTTGAGCTTCAACCTCGTTCTTCAACCTCGTTCTTCAACCTCGTTCTTCAACCTTGAGCTCCAACCTTGAGCTCCAACCTTGAGCTCCAACCTCGTTCTTCAACCTCGTTCCTGAACCTTGAGCTCCAACCTTGAGCTCCAACCTCGTTCTTCAACCTCGTTCCTCAACCTCGTTCTTCAACCTTGAGCTTCAACCTTGAGCTTCAACCTCGTTCTTCAACCTCGAGCTCCAACCTCGTTCTTCAACCTCGTTCCTCAACCTCGTTCTTCAACCTCGTTCTTCAACCTTGAGCTCCAACCTCGTTCTTGAACCTTGAGCTCCAACCTCGAGCTCCAACCTCGTTCTTCAACCTCGTTCTTCAACCTTGAGCTCCAACCTTGAGCTCCAACCTTGAGCTCCAACCTCGTTCTTCAACCTCGTTCCTGAACCTTGAGCTCCAACCTTGAGCTCCAACCTCGTTCCTCAACCTCGTTCCTCAACCTCGTTCCTCAACCTCGTTCTTCAACCTTGAGCTCCAACCTTGAGCTCCAACCTTGAGCTCCAACCTTGAGCTCCAACCTCGAGCTCCAACCTTGAGCTCCAACCTCGAGCTCCAACCTCGAGCTCCAACCTCGTTCTTCAACCTCGTTCCTCAACCTTGAGCTCCAACCTTGAGCTCCAACCTCGTTCCTCAACCTCGTTCTTCAACCTTGAGCTCCAACCTTGAGCTCCAACCTCGTTCCTCAACCTCGTTCTTCAACCTCGTTCCTCAACCTCGTTCCTCAACCTCGTTCTTCAACCTTGAGCTCCAACCTTGAGCTCCAACCTCGAGCTCCAACCTCGAGCTCCAACCTCGAGCTCCAACCTCGTTCCTCAACCTCGTTCCTCAACCTTGAGCTCCAACCTTGAGCTCCAACCTCGTTCCTCAACCTCGTTCTTCAAACTTGAGCTTCAACCTTGAGCTCCAACCTCGAGCTCCAACCTCGTTCCTCAACCTCGTTCTTCAACCTCGTTCTTCAACCTTGAGCTCCAACCTTGAGCTCCAACCTTGAGCTCCAACCTCGTTCCTCAACCTCGTTCTTCAACCTTGAGCTCCAACCTCGTTCCTCAACCTCGTTCTTCAACCTTAAGCTCCAACCTTGAGCTCCAACCTCGTTCTTCAACCTCGTTCCTCAACCTCGTTCTTCAACCTCGTTCCTCAACCTCGTTCTTCAACCTTGTTCCTCAACCTTGTTCTTCAACCTTGAGCTCCAACCTTGAGCTCCAACCTTGAGCTCCAACCTTGAGCTCCAACCTCGTTCCTCAACCTCATTCTTCAACCTTGAGCTCCAACCTCGAACTCCAACCTCGTTCTTCAACCTCGTTCCTCAACCTCGTTCTTCAACCTCGTTCTTGAACCTTGAGCTCCAACCTTGAGCTCCAACCTCGTTCCTCAACCTCGTTCCTCAACCTCGTTCTTCAACCTTGAGCTCCAACCTTGAGCTTCAACCTCGTTCCTCAACCTCGAGCTCCAACCTTGAGCTTCAACCTCGTTCCTCAACCTCGTTCCTCAACCTTGTTCTTCAACCTTGAGCTCCAACCTCGAGCTCCAACCTCGAGCTCCAACCTCGTTCCTCAACCTCGTTCCTCAACCTCGTTCTTCAACCTCGAGCTCCAACCTTGAGCTCCAACCTCGTTCCTCAATCTCATTCTTCAACCTTGAGCTCCAACCTCGAGCTCCAACCTCGTTCCTCAACCTCGTTCTTCAACCTTGAGCTCCAACCTTGAGCTCCAACCTTGAGCTCCAACCTTGAGCTCCAACCTCGTTCCTCAACCTCATTCTTCAACCTCGAGCTCCAACCTCGTTCCTCAACCTTGAGCTCCAACCTTGAGCTTCAACCTCGTTCCTCAACCTCGTTCTTCAACCTTGAGCTCCAACCTTGAGTTCCAACCTTGAGCTCCAACCTTGAGCTCCAACCTTGAGCTTCAACCTCGTTCTTCAACCTCGTTCTTCAACCTTGAGCTCCAACCTTGAGCTCCAACCTTGAGCTCCAACCTCGTTCCTCAACCTCGTTCTTCAACCTTGAGCTCCAACCTCGTTCCTCAACCTCGTTCTTCAACCTTAAGCTCCAACCTTGAGCTCCAACCTCGTTCTTCAACCTCGTTCCTCAACCTCGTTCTTCAACCTCGTTCCTCAACCTCGTTCTTCAACCTTGTTCCTCAACCTTGTTCTTCAACCTTGAGCTCCAACCTTGAGCTCCAACCTTGAGCTCCAACCTTGAGCTCCAACCTCGTTCCTCAACCTCATTCTTCAACCTTGAGCTCCAACCTCGAACTCCAACCTCGTTCTTCAACCTCGTTCCTCAACCTCGTTCTTCAACCTCGTTCTTGAACCTTGAGCTCCAACCTTGAGCTCCAACCTCGTTCCTCAACCTCGTTCCTCAACCTCGTTCTTCAACCTTGAGCTCCAACCTTGAGCTTCAACCTCGTTCCTCAACCTCGAGCTCCAACCTTGAGCTTCAACCTCGTTCCTCAACCTCGTTCCTCAACCTTGTTCTTCAACCTTGAGCTCCAACCTCGAGCTCCAACCTCGAGCTCCAACCTCGTTCCTCAACCTCGTTCCTCAACCTCGTTCTTCAACCTCGAGCTCCAACCTTGAGCTCCAACCTCGTTCCTCAATCTCATTCTTCAACCTTGAGCTCCAACCTCGAGCTCCAACCTCGTTCCTCAACCTCGTTCTTCAACCTTGAGCTCCAACCTTGAGCTCCAACCTTGAGCTCCAACCTTGAGCTCCAACCTCGTTCCTCAACCTCATTCTTCAACCTCGAGCTCCAACCTCGTTCCTCAACCTTGAGCTCCAACCTTGAGCTTCAACCTCGTTCCTCAACCTCGTTCTTCAACCTTGAGCTCCAACCTTGAGTTCCAACCTTGAGCTCCAACCTTGAGCTCCAACCTTGAGCTTCAACCTCGTTCCTCAACCTCGTTCTTCAACCTTGAGCTCCAACCTTGAGCTCCAACCTTGAGCTCCAACCTCGTTCTTCAACCTCGTTCCTCAACCTCGTTCCTCAACCTCGTTCTTCAACCTTGAGCTCCAACCTTGTTCTCCAACCTCGTTCCTCAACCTCGTTCTTCAACCTTGAGCTCCAACCTCGAGCTCCAACCTCGTTCCTCAACCTCGTTCTTCAACCTTGAGCTCCAACCTCGTTCCTCAACCTCGTTCTTCAACCTCGTTCCTCAACCTCGTTCTTCAACCTTGAGCTCCAACCTTGAGCTCCAACCTCGAGCTCCAACCTCGTTCCTCAACCTCGTTCTTCAACCTTGAGCTCCAACCTTGAGCTCCAACCTTGTTCTCCAACCTTTTTCTCCAACCTCGAGCTCCAACCTCCTTCTTTGTCTTCTCCTCCAGGTCCCACCCCACCGGCCGCCTCCGTCCCCACCGTCACCCTCCACCCCCCGTCCCAGGAGGACTTCGAAGGTCCCTATCGCACCTCCAGCCTCCTCTGCCAGGTCCGAGCCGGACGCCCCCTCCAGGTCCGCTGGTTGAAAGACGGGAACCTCCTGGAAGCCGGAATCTCCACCGAGAAGCTTCTGGAAGCCGCCGGCCGAGCCGCCGTGGTCAACAGCCGCTTGAGCGTCACCCAAGCCGAGTGGGACTCGGGCGCCGTCTTCTCCTGCCAGGTGGACGGGGAGCTTCGCAACACCAGCAAGGGGCTGGAGTGCAGCTGTGAGTCGCCCCGAAGGCCCCGGGACCTTCTCCAAGTCCAGGAAATCGAGGCGGGACCGTCTCAAAATCCATCGGTTTGAGGAGGAACCATCTCGAAACCCCTAAATTGGTGGTGGAACCATCTCAAAATCCATCGATTTGAGGAGGAAACATCTCAAAACCCCTAAATTGGTGGTGGAACCATCTCGAAATCCATCGATTTGAGGTGGAACCATCTCGAAACCCCGAAATTGGTGGTGGAACCATCTTGAAATCCATCGATTTGAGGTGGAACCATCTCAAAACTCATCGATTTGAGGAGGAACCTTCTCAAAACCCCTAAATTGGTGGTGGAACCATCTCGAAATCCATCGATTTGAGGTGGAACCATCTCGAAACCCCGAAATTGGTGGTGGAACCATCTCAAAATCCATCGATTTGAGGTGGAACCATCTCAAAATCCATCGATTTGAGGTGGAACCATCTCAAAATGCATCGATTTGAGGAGGAACCTTCTCGAAGTCCATCAATTTGAGAAGGAAACATCTCGAAACCCCTAAATTGGTGGTGGAACCATCTCGAAATCCATCGATTTGAGGAGGAACCATCTCGAAACCCCTAAATTGGTGGTGGAACCATCTCGAAACTCATCAAATTGGCTGGGAACCTTCTAAAAATCCATAAATTCGAGGTGGAACCATCTCAAAACTCATCGATTTGAGGAGGAACCTTCTCGAAATCCATCGATTTGAGGTGGAACCATCTCGAAACTCATCGATTTGGCTGGAAACCTTCTCAAAATCCATAAATTTGAGATGGAACCTTCTCAAAATCCATCGATTTGAGGAGGAACCTTCTCAAAATCCATCGATTTGAGGTGGAACCTTCTCAAAATCCATCGATTTGAGGTGGAACCTTCTCAAAATCCATCGATTTGAGGAGGAACCATCTCAAATTCCATCAATTTGAGGAGGAACCTTCTCAAAATCCATCGATTTGAGGAGGAACCTTCTCAAAACCCCTAAATTGGTGGTGGAACCTTCTCAAAATCCATCGATTTGAGGAGGAACCTTCTCAAAACCCCTAAATTTGAGGAGGAACCATCTTGAAATCCATCGATTCGAAGAGGAACCTTCTCAAATTCCATCAATTTGAGGAGGATCCTTCTCAAACCCCCTAAATTGGTGGTGGAACCATCTTGAAATCCATCGATTTGAGGAGGAACCTTCTCAAACCCCCTAAATTGGTGGTGGAACCATCTCAAAATCCATCGATTTGAGGAGGATCCTTCTCAAACCCCCTAAATTGGTGGTGGAACCATCTTGAAATCCATCGATTTGAGGAGGAACCATCTCAGATTCCATCAATTCGAGGAGGAACCTTCTCAAACCCCCTAAATTGGTGGTGGAACCATCTCGAAATCCATCGATTTGAGGAGGAACCTTCTCAAACCCCCTAAATTGGTGGTGGAACCATCTTGAAATCCATCGATTTGAGGAGGAACCTTCTCAAATTCCATCAATTTGAGGAGGAACCTTCTCAAACCCCCTAAATTGGTGGTGGAACCATCTCGAAATCCATCGATTTGAGGAGGAACCTTCTCAAATCCCATCAATTCGAGGAGGAACCATCTCAAACCCCCTAAATTGGTGGTGGAACCATCTTGAAATCCATCGATTTGAGGAGGAACCTTCTCAAATTCCATCAATTCGAGGAGGAACCTTCTCAAACCCCCTAAATTGGTGGTGGAACCATCTCGAAATCCATCAATTTGAGGAGGAACCATCTCAAATTCCATCAATTTGAGGAGGATCCTTCTCAAACCCCCTAAATCGGTGATGGAACCGCCCCGACCCTTAGGAATTCGAGGGCCTCTGGGCCTCGATCTTCTCCGCCGGGTGCCGGCTGGTGGGAAAATTCCATTTTTTTTAATTTTTTTTTTAATTTTTTTTTTTTGGGGGGGTTCAGACGCCGCCCCCGCAGGCCCCGAGGAGGTGTCGGTGTCGGCCTCGCCCCCCGTTTTCTCCGAGCTCTTCGAGGAGAAGGCGGCCAAGTTGACCTGCAAGGTCTCCAACCTCCCCAGCTTGGAAGGTCTCGTCGTGTCGTGGAGGAAAGAGGAGACGGGAGAAGAGCTGGAGACCAAGATGGCCGCCGGAGGCCTTCAGGCCAACGGGCTGCTGGGAGCCGAGGGCGTGGCCTCCGTCCCCGCCGGCCAGTGGGACGCGGGCGGCGTCTTCGTCTGCCGAGTCGCCCACCCCGAGCTCCTCTTCCCCGCCGAGGTCACCCTGAGGAAGACCACGCGTGAGTGGCCCCGCTGCCTGCTGGGAAAGTTCCCGCAGCTGCCCCCAGTTTCTGGGAAATTGGGGGAAATCGCGGGGAAATCGCGGGAAATTTCACGGAATTTCGCGGAATTTCTCAAGATTTCCCCAGATTTCCCGTAATTTCTCACAATTTCTCTCGATTTCTGACAATTATTTCTCACTGTTTCTCAGAATTTCTCCAAATTTCTCTGGATTTCTCACAATTTCTCACTATTTCTCAAAATTTCTCTCAGTTTCTCAAAATTTCCCATGATTTCTCACTATTTCTCAAAATTTCTCACAATTTCTCTCAATTTCTCACAATTTCTCTCAATTTCTCACAATTTCTCACAATTTCTCACAATTATTTCTCACTATTTCCCAAAATTTCTCACAATTTCTCGAAATTTCCCATGATTTCTCACTATTTCTCAAAATTTCCCTCAATTTCTCACAATTTCTCAACATTTCCCCAAATTTCCCGTAATTTCTCACAATTTCTCTCGATTTCTCACAATCATTTCTCACTGTTTCTCAGAATTTCTCCAAATTTCTCAGAATTTCTCCAAATTTCTCAGAATTTCTCCAAATTTCTCCAAATTTCTCGCAATTTCTCACAATTTCTCTCGATTTCTAGCAATTTCTCGCAATTATTTCTCACTATTTCTCAAAATTTCTCTCAATTTCTCGCTATTTCTCAAAATTTCCCCAAATTTCCCGTAATTTCTCACAATTTCTCTCGATTTCTGACAATTATTTCTCACTGTTTCTCAGGATTTCTCCAAATTTCTCAGAATTTCTCCAAATTTCTCGCTATTTCTCGCTATTTCTCAAAATTTCTCGCAATTTCTCAAAATTTCTCAAAATTTCCCTCAATTTCTCACAATTTCTCAAAATTTCCCCTAATTTCCCGTAATTTCTCACAATTTCTCTCAATTTCTCGCAATTATTTCTCACTATTTCTCACCATTTCTCTCAATTTCTCAAAATTTCCCAAAATTTCTCACAATTTCTTACTATTTCTCAAAATTTCTCAACATTTCCCAAAATTTCTCACAATTTCTCAAAATTTCTTGCAATTTCTCAAAATTTCTCAAAATTCCTCACAATTTCTCACTATTTCTCACAATTTCTCGCTATTTCTCAAAATTTCCCCAAATTTCCCATAATTTCTCACAATTTCTCTCGATTTCTCACAATTATTTCTCACTATTTCTCACAATTTCTCAAAATTTCCCATAATTTCTCGCAATTTCTCACAGTTTCTCTCAATTCCTCACAATTTTAATGGGGGAATTTTAATGAAATTGGGGGGATTTTAATGAAATTGGGGGGGATTTTAATGGAATTGGGGGGATTTTAATGGAATTGGGGGGAATTTCAATGAAATGGAGGGAAATTCTTCTCAGAGAACAAGATAAATTGATCCAATTCCATAATTTCCTATAAAAAACCAAGAGAAATTCAACCAATTATAAAAATATTGAGATGAATTGATCCAATTCCATAAATTCCTCTAGAAAAACAAGAGAAATGGATCCAACCCCAAAATTTCTTCTAAACTGAGATAAATTGCTCCAATTCCACAATTTCTTTTCCAAAACTGAGCTAAATCCATCAAATTTTCCAATTTCTTCTCCAAAATCGAGCTAAATCCATCAAATTTCACAATTTCTCCTCCAAAATGAAGCTAAATCGATCAAATTTCCCAATTTCTTCTTGAAAATCGAGATAAATCCATCAAATCTCCCAATTTCTTCTCCAAAACTGAGCTAAATCCATCAAATTTTGCAATTTCTCCTCCAAAATCGAGCTAAATCCATCAAATTTCACAATTTCTCCTCCAAAACTGAGCTAAATCCATCAAATTTCCCAATTTCTTCTTGAAAATCGAGCTAAATCCATCAAATTTCCCAATTTCTCCCTGAAAATTGAGCTAAATTGATGGAATCTCCCAATTTATCCCCGAAAATCGAGCTAAATCGGCGGAATCTCCCAATTTATCCCCGAAAATCGAGCTAAATCCATGAAATTTCCCAATTTCTTCTTGAAAATCGAGATAAATCCATCAAATTTCCCAATTTATCCCCGAAAATCGAGCTAAATCGGCGGAACCTCCCAATTTTCTCCCCGAAAATTAAGACAAATGGACGGAACCTCCCAATTCATCCCCGAAAATCGAGAGAAACGGATCCGATTCCGCGATTTCTCCTTCGAAATTAGCCCCGGAGCCCCATGAACCCCCCATTTCAGGAAATGAAATGGCCTCAAAATCCACAAAATTAACACAAAATCTTATGAAATGGCCCCAAAATCCATGAAATTAACTCAAAATCTTATGAAATGGCCCCAAAATCCATGAAATTAACTCAAAATCTTATGAAATGGCCCCAAAATCCACGAAATTAACACAAAATCTTATGAAATGGCCCCAAAATCCATGAAATTAACTCAAAATCTTATGAAATGGCCCCAAAATCCACGAAATTAACACAAAATCTTATGAAATGGCCCCAAAATCCATGAAATTAACTCAAAATCTTATGAAATGGCCCCGAAACGGCATCAAACGACCCCAAAATCCATGAAATGGCCCCAAAATCTCATGAAAGGCCCCAAAATCTCATGAAACGACCCAAAAGCTCATGAAATGGCCCCAAAATCCACGAAATTACCTCAAAATCTTATGAAACGGCCCCAAAATGGCATGAAACGACCCCCCCAAAATCCACGAAATCCGCTCCAAATCTCATGAAACGCCCCAAAACGGCATGAAATGACCCCCCAAAATCCACGAAATTACCTCAAAATCTTATAAAATGGCCTCAAAATCTCATGAAAGGCCCCAAAACGGCATGAAACGACCCCCCAAATCCACAAAATTCCCTCCAAATCTCATGAAACGCCCCAAAATGGCATGAAACGACCCCCAAATCCATGAAATTCCCTCAAAATCTTATGAAACGGCCCCAAAATCTCATGAAATGGCCCCAAAATCTCATGAAACGCCCCAAAATGGCATGAAATGACCCCCCAAATCCATGAAATTCCCTCAAAATCTTATGAAACGGCCCCAAAATCTCATGAAACGCCCCAAAATGGCATGAAACGACCCCCCAAATCCACGAAATTCCCTCAAAATCTTATTAAAAGGCCCCAAAATCTCATGAAACGGCCCCAAAATCTCATGAAATGCCCCAAACCGGCATGAAATGACCCCCAAATCCACAAAATTCGCTCCAAATCTCATGAAATGGCCCCAAAATGGCATGAAATGGTCTCAAAATCTCATGAAACGCCCCAAACCGGCATGAAATGACCCCCAAATCCACAAAATTCGCTCCAAATCTCATGAAATGGCCCCAAAATGGCATGAAATGGTCTCAAAATCTCATGAAATGCCCCAAACCGGCATGAAATGACCCCCAAATCCACAAAATTCGCTCCAAATCTCATGAAATGGCCCCAAAATGGCATGAAATGGTCTCAAAATCTCATGAAACGCCCCAAAAGCTCATGAAATGGCTCCAAAATCCACGAAATTCCTTCAAAATCTTATGAAACGGCCCCAAAATGTCATGAAACGGCCCCAAAATCTCATGAAACGCCCCAAAATGGCATGAAATGACCCCCCAAATCCACAAAATTCCCTCCAAATCTCATGAAAGACCCCAAACCGGCATGAAACGACCCCCCAAATCCACAAAATTCGCTCCAAATCTCATGAAATGGCCCCAAAATCTCATGAAACGACCCCCAAATCCACAAAATTCCCTCCAAATCTCATTAAATGGCCCCAAAATCTCATGAAAGGCCCCAAAATGGCATGAAACGACCCCCCCAAATCCATGAAATTTTCTCCAAATCTCATGAAACGGCCCCAAAATCTCATGAAAGGCCCCAAAATGGCATGAAACGACCCCCCAAAATCCACGAAATTCCCTCAAAATCTTATGAAACGGCCCCAAAATCTCATGAAACGCCCCAAAATCTCATGAAACGCCCCAAAAGCTCATGAAATGGCTCCAAAATCCACGAAATTCCTTCAAAATCTTATGAAACGGCCCCAAAATGTCATGAAACGGCCCCAAAATCTCATGAAACGCCCCAAAATGGCATGAAATGACCCCCCAAATCCACAAAATTCCCTCCAAATCTCATGAAATGGCCCCAAAATGGCATGAAATGGTCTCAAAATCTCATGAAACGCCCCAAAAGCTCATGAAATGGCTCCAAAATCCACGAAATTCCCTCCAAATCTCACGAAACGGCCCCAAACCGGCATGAAACGACCCCCCAAAATCCACGAAATCCGCTCCAGATCTCATGAAACGGCCCCAAAATCTCATTAAACGGCCCCAAAATCTCATGAAACGCCCCAAAATGGCATGAAACGACCCCCCAAATCCACGAAATTCCCTCAAAATCTTATGAAACGGCCCCAAAATCTCATGAAACGCCCCAAAATGGCATGAAACGACCCCCCAAATCCACGAAATTCCCTCAAAATCTTATTAAAAGGCCCCAAAATCCCATGAAACGGCCCCAAAATCTCATGAAATGCCCCAAACCGGCATGAAATGACCCCCAAATCCACAAAATTCGCTCCAAATCTCATGAAATGGCCCCAAAATGGCATGAAATGGTCTCAAAATCTCATGAAACGCCCCAAAAGCTCGTGAAATGGCTCCAAAATCCACGAAATTCCCTCAAAATCTTATGAAACGGCCCCAAAATCTCATGAAACGGCCCCAAAATCTCATGAAACGCCCCAAAATGGCATGAAATGACCCCCCAAATCCACGAAATTCCCTCCAAATCTCATGAAACGCCCCAAACCGGCATGAAACGACCCCCCAAATCCACAAAATTCGCTCCAAATCTCATGAAATGGCCCCAAAATCTCATGAAACGACCCCCAAATCCACAAAATTCGCTCCAAATCTCATGAAATGGCCCCAAAATCTCATGAAAGGCCCCAAAATGGCATGAAACGCCCCCAAATCCATGAAATTTTCTCCAAATCTCATGAAACGGCCCCAAAATCTCATGAAAGGCCCCAAAATGGCATGAAACGACCCCCCAAAATCCATGAAATTCCCTCAAAATCTCATGAAGCGGCCCCAAAATGGCATGAAACGGCCCCAAAATCTCATGAAAGGCCCCAAAATCTCATGAAAGGCCCCAAAAATCTCATGAAAGGCCCCAAAATCTCATGAAACGGCCCCAAAATCTCATGAAACGCCCCAAAAGCTCGTGCAATGGCTCCAAAATCCACGAAATTCCCTCCAAATCTCCCGAAACGGCCCCAAACCGGCATGAAACGACCCCCCAAAATCCACGAAATCCAGATCTCACGCAGCGTTTCCGTCCCGCAGCCCGAGACGCCAAAGCCCCCTCGGTTCACGTCTTCCCCCCTCCGTCCGAGCAGCTTTCGAGCGGCGAGGGCCTGACGGTGACGTGCTTGGTGAAAAGCTTCAACCCTCCGGATTTCTTCGTCCGGTGGCTTCGGAACGGGGAGCCTCTTCCCGTTAACGATTACGTCACTAGCGGAGCCGTGTCGGAAAGGAGACGTTCGGGTTCCTACGTGGCCTACAGCTCGTTAAGCGTCGCCGGAGACGATTGGGCGGCTGGGAACGTCTTCACTTGCGTCGTGGGACACGAGCGGTTACCGCTGGGGATCCTCCAGAAATCCGTGGATAAGGCTTCCGGTAAAGCCGGAGCAGTCAACGTCTCCTTGGTCCTCTCCGAGGCGGCCTCCGCCTGTTATTAAGTCAGAAAAAATCAGAATATTTAACAATTGCGGGGATGGGGTCGGGCGGAAAGAGGTCCTGAAATCCGTCGAAGGGATCGAAAAGATCATTAAACGCTGGAAAAAAACGAACCGGATGGTCCCAGAATGGCGCGAAACCGCCCCCAAAATCCATGAAATTCCCCCGAAAGCTCGTGGAACGGCCTCAAAATGGATGAAATGGCCCCAAATGGCATGAAATGGCCCCGAAATCCAGGAAATTAACTCAAAATCTTATGAAATGGACCCAAAGTCCATGAGATTAACTCAAAATGTTATGAAATGGACCCAAAATGGCATGAAATGGCCCCCAAATCCATGAAATTAACTCAAAATGTTATGAAATGGACCCAAAATGGCATGAAATGGCCCCAAAAATCCATGAAATTACCTCAAAATGTTATGAAATGGACACAAAATGGCATGAAATGGCCCCAAAATCCATGAAATTAACTCAAAATCTTATGAAATGGCCCCAAAAACTCATGAATTGGCCCCAAAATCCATGAAATTACCTCAAAATCTTATGAAATGGACCCAAAATGGCTTGAAATGGCCCCAAAATGGCATGAAATTACCTCAAAATCTTATGAAATGGCCCCAAAATCCATGAAATTACCTCAAAATGTTATGAAATGGACCCAAAATGGCATGAAATGGCCCCAAAATCCATGAAATTAACTCAAAATCTTATGAAATGGCCCCAAAATGGCATGAAATGGCCCCAAAATCCATGAAATTAACTCATAATCTTATGTAATGGCCCCAAAAACTCATGAATTGGCCC
Organism: Clamator glandarius; assembly: GCA_033459285.1. Taxonomy (NCBI): domain Eukaryota; kingdom Metazoa; phylum Chordata; class Aves; order Cuculiformes; family Cuculidae; genus Clamator; species Clamator glandarius. The sequence goes on along the minus strand of JAUNZM010002086.1, from coordinate 10,476 downwards.
CAAAATCCATGAAATTAACTCAAAATCTTATGAAATGGACCCAAAATGGCTTGAAATGGCCCCAAAATGGCATGAAATTACCTCAAAATCTTATGAAATGGCCCCAAAATCCATGAAATTACCTCAAAATGTTATGAAATGGACCCAAAATGGCATGAAATGGCCCCAAAATCCATGAAATTAACTCAAAATCTTATGAAATGGCCCCAAAAACTCATGAATTGGCCCCAAAATCCATGAAATTAACTCAAAATCTTATGAAATGGACCCAAAATGGCATGAAATGGCCCCAAAATCCATGAAATTAACTCAAAATCTTATGAAATGGACCCAAAATGGCATGAAATGGCCCCAAAATCCATGAAATTGCTTCCAAATCTTATGAAATGGACCCAAAAGTTCATGAAATGGCCCCATAGTCCATGAAATTACCTCGAAATCTTATGAAATGGCCCCAAAAGTTCATAAAATGGCCCCAAAATCCATGAAATTACCTCAAAATCTTATGAAATGGACCCAAATGGCATGAAATGGCCCCAAAATCCATGAAATTACCTCAAAATCTTATGAAATGGCCCCAAAATGGCATGAAATGACCCAAAATCTTATGAAATGGCCTCCAAATCCATGAAATTACCTCAAAATCTTATGAAATGGCCCCAAAGTCCATGAAATTAACTCAAAATCTTATGAAATGGACCCAAAAGTTCATGAAATGGCCCCCAAATCCATGAAATTAACTCAAAATCTTATGAAATGGCCCCAAAAGCTCACGAAATGGGCCCTAAATCCATGAAATTACCTCAAAATCTTATGAAATGGCCCCAAAATCCATGAAATTACCTCAAAATCTTATGAAATGGCCCCAAAAGCTCACGAAATGGCCCCAAAATCCATGAAATTAACTCAAAATCTTATGAAATGGACCCAAAATGGCATGAAATGGCCCCAAAATCCATGAAATTGCTTCCAAATCTTATGAAATGGCCCCGAAAGTTCATGAAATGGCCCCCAAATCCATGAAATTAACTCAAAATCTTATGAAATGGACCAAAAGTTCATGAAATGGCCCCAAAATCCATGAAATTACCTCAAAATCTTATGAAATGGACCCAAATGGCATGAAATGGCCCCAAAATCCATGAAATTACCTCAAAATCTTATGAAATGGCCCCAAAATGGCATGAAATGACCCAAAATCTTATGAAATGGCCTCCAAATCCATGAAATTACCTCAAAATCTTATGAAATGGCCCCAAAGTCCATTAAATTACCTCAAAATCTTATGAAATGGACCCAAAAGTTCATGAAATGGCCCCCAAATCCATGAAATTAACTCAAAATCTTATGAAATGGCCCCAAAAGCTCACGAAATGGGCCCTAAATCCATGAAATTACCTCAAAATCTTATGAAATGGCCCCCAAATCCATGAAATTACCTCAAAATCTTATGAAATGGCCCCAAAAGCTCACGAAATGGGCCCTAAATCCATGAAATTAACTCAAAATCTTATGAAATGGCCCCAAAATGGCATGAAATGGCCCCAAAATCCATGAAATTGCTTCCAAATCTTATGAAATGGCCCCGAAAGTTCATGAAATGGCCCCCAAATCCATGAAATTAACTCAAAATCTTATGAAATGGACCCAAAATGGCATGAAATGGACCCAAAATCCATGAAATTAACTCAAAATCTTATGAAATGGCCCCAAAAGCTCACGAAATGGGCCCTAAATCCATGAAATTACCTCAAAATCTTATGAAATGGCCCCAAAATCCATGAAATTACCTCAAAATCTTATGAAATGGCCCCAAAAGCTCACGAAATGGGCCCTAAATCCATGAAATTACCTCAAAATCTTATGAAATGGCCCCAAAATCCATGAAATTACCTCAAAATCTTATGAAATGGCCCCAAAAGCTCACGAAATGGGCCCTAAATCCATGAAATTACCTCAAAATCTTATTAAATGGCCCCAAAATCCATGAAATTAACTCAAAATCTTATGAAATGGCCCCAAAAGCTCATGAAATGGCCCCAAAATCTTATGAAATGGACCCAAAATGGCATGAAATGGCCCCAAAATCGATGAAATTGCTTCCAAATCTTATGAAATGGCCCCAAAACTTCATGAAATGGCCCCAAAATCTCATGAAACGGCCCAAAACGGCATGAAGTTGACCCAAAATCCATGAAATTACCACAAAATCTCATGAAATGGACCCAAAACCTAATAAAATGACTCAAAATCTCATGAAATGGCCCCAAAATCTCATGAAATGACCCCAAAAGCTCCTTAAATGGTCATGAAACGTCATGAAATGGCCCCAAAATCTCATTAAATGACTCAAAAATCCACGAAATTACTCAAAATCTCATGAAATGGCACCAAAACCTCTTGAAACGACTCAGAATCTCAAGAAATGACCCAAAATCTCATTAAATGACTCAAAATCACATGAAATGGCCCCAAAAATCTCATGAAATGGCCCCAAAATCTCATGAAATGACTCAAAATCTCATGAAATGGCCCCAAAATCTCATGAAATGACTCAAAACTCATGAAATGACCCCAAAACCTCTTGAAATTACTCAGAATCTCATAAAATGACCCAAAATCTCATGAAATGTCCCAAATCTCATGAAATCGCCCCAAAATCCATGAACCTACCTCAAAATCTCATGAAATGGCCCCAAAATATCATGAAATTAGTCAAATCTCATGAAATGACTCAAAATCTCATGAAATGGCCCCAAAATCTCATGAAACGACTCAAAATCTCATGAAATGGCCCCAAAATCTCATGAAACGACTCAAAATCTCATGAAATGGCCCCAAAAGTACATGAAATGACTCAAAATTTCATTAAATGGCCCCAAAATCTCATGAAACGACTCAAAATCTCATGAAATGGCCCCAAAATCTCATGAAACAAGTCAAAATCTCATGAAATGGCCCCAAAAGTTCATGAAATGACTCAAAATCTCATGAAACGACTCAAAATCTCATGAAATGGCCCCAAAATCTCATGAAATGGCCCCAAAATCTCATGAAACGTCTCAAAATCTCACGAAATGGCCCCAAAAGTTCATGAAATGACTCAAAATTTCATGAAATGGCCCCAAAATCTCATTAAATGGCCTCAAAATCTCCTGAAATGACCCCAAAATCTCATGAAATGACCCAAAATCCTTGAAATTACCTCAAAATCTCATAAAAAGGCCTCAAAATCTCATGAAAAGGCCTCAAAATCCATGAAAAGGCCTCAAAATCCATGAAACTATCTCAAAATCTCATGAAAAGGCCTCAAAATCTCATGAAAAGGCCTCAAAATCCATGAAAAGGCCTCAAAATCCATGAAAAGTCCCCAAAATCCATGAAAAGGCCTCAAAATCCATGAAACTACCTCAAAATCTCATGAAATGGCACCAAAATCCTTGAAATTACCTCAAAATCTCATGAAATGGCCCCAAAATCTCATGAAAAGGCCTCAAAATCCATGAAAAGGCCTCAAAATCTCATGAAATGGCCCCAAAATCCATGAAAGGCCTCAAAATCCATGAAAAGGCCTCAAAATCCATGAAAAGGCCCCAAAATCCATGAAATGGCCTCAAAATCTCACGAAATGGCCCAAAATCCTTGAAATTACCTCAAAATCTGATGAAATGGCCTCAAAATCTCATGAAAAGGCCTCAAAATCCATGAAAAGGCCTCAAAATCCATGAAAAGGCCTCAAAATCAATGAAAAGGCCCCAAAATCCATGAAACTACCTCAAAATCTCATGAAATGGCCCCAAAATCTCATGAAATGACCCAAAATCCATGAAAAGGCCTCAAAATCTCATGAAATGGCCCCAAAATCTCATGAAAAGGCCTCAAAATCCATGAAAAGGCCTCAAAATCCATGAAAAGGCCTCAAAATCCATGAAACTACCTCAAAATCTCGTGAAATGGCCCCAAAATCTCATGAAATGACCCAAAATCCTTGAAATTACCTCAAAATCTCACTAAATGGCCTCAAAATCTCATGAAAAGGCATCAAAATCCATGAAAAGGCCCCAAAATCCATGAAATTACCTCAAAATCTCATGAAATGGCCTCAAAATCTCATGAAAAGGCCCCAAAATCCATGAAAAGGCCCCAAAATCCATGAAAAGGCCTCAAAATCTCATGAAATGGCCCCAAAATCTCATGAAATGACCCAAAATCCTTGAAATTACCTCAAAATCTCATGAAAAGGCCTCAAAATCTCATGAAAAGGCCTCAAAATCCATGAAAAGGCCTCAAAATCCATGAAAAGGCCCCAAAATCCATGAAATTACCTCAAAATCTCATGAAATGGCCCCAAAATCTCATGAAAAGGCCCCCAAATCCATGAAAAGGCCTCAAAATCCATGAAAAGGCCCCAAAATCCATGAAATTACCTCAAAATCTCATGAAATGGCCTCAAAATCTCATGAAAAGGCCCCAAAATCCATGAAAAGGCCTCAAAATCCATGAAAAGGCCCCAAAATCCATGAAATTACCTCAAAATCTCATGAAATGGCCTCAAAATCTCATGAAAAGGCCCCCAAATCCATGAAAAGGCCTCAAAATCCATGAAAAGGCCCCAAAATCTCATGAAATGGCCCCGAAACCCCTTGAAACGACTCAAAATCTCGTGAAAAGGCCCCAAAATCCCACCAAACGCCCCCAAAATCCACGAAATGAGCCAAAATCTCCTGAAATGACCCCAAATAAAGTGGTTTTTTTGGATGCCGGGAGTCACCTTCTTGTGGCGGGAACGAGGCCTCCTCCATCTTGTTCCTCCATCTTGTTCCTCCATCTTGTTCCTCCATCTTGTTCCTCCATCTTGTTCCTCCATCTTGTTCCTCCATCTTGTTCCTCCATCTTGTTCCTCCATCTTGTTCCTCCATCTTGTTCCTCCATCTTGTTCCTCCATCTTGTTCCTCCATCTTGTTCCTCCATCTTGTTCCTCCATCTTGTTCCTCCATCTTGTTCCTCCCTCTTCATCCTCCTCCATTTTGGAGGCTCCGGCCTAGATTTTGAGGTAAAAAACCTGGGATTTGGGGGTTAAAACCGGGATTTTGAGGGTAAAAACCCTCCCGTTTGGGGGAAAAAAGAGGATTTGGAGGTAAAAAACGCCATTTTGGGGTAAAAAAAGTAGGATTTGGGGGGGAAAAAACTCCCTTTTGGGGGAAAAAAAGGGGATGGGGGGAAAGGTTCGATTTGAGGGGAAAAAGGTTCGATTTGAGGGGGAAAAGGTTCGATTTGAGGGGAAAAGGTTCGATTTGAGGGGAAAAGGTTCGATTTGAGGGGAAAAAGGTTCGATTTGAGGGGAAAAAGGTTCGATTTGAGGGGAAAAGGTTCGATTTGAGGGGAAAAGGTTCGATTTGAGGGGAAAAAGGTTCGATTTGAGGGGAAAAAGGTTCGATTTGAGGGGAAAAAGGTTCGATTTGAGGGGAAAAAGGTTCGATTTGAGGGAAAAAGGTTCGATTTGAGGGAAAAAATTCGATTTGAGGGGAAAAAGGTTCAATTTGAGGGGTAAAAGGTTCAATTTGAGGGGAAAAAGGTTCAATTTGAGGGAAAAAGGTTCGATTTGAGGGGAAAAAGGTTCGATTTGAGGGGAAAAAGGTTCGATTTGAGGGAAAAAGGTTCGATTTGAGGGGAAAAGGTTCGATTTGAGGGGAAAAAGGTTCGATTTGAGGGAAAAAGGTTCAATTTGAGGGAAAAAGGTTCGATTTGAGGGGAAAAGGTTCAATTTGAGGGGAAAAGGTTCGATTTGAGGGAAAAGGTTCGATTTGAGGGGAAAAAGGTTCGATTTGAGGGAAAAAGGTTCGATTTGAGGGAAAAAATTCGATTTGAGAGGGAAAAGATTCGATTTGAGGGGAAAATGTTCGATTTGAGGGAAAAAGGTTCGATTTGAGGGGAAAAAGGTTCGATTTGAGGGGAAAAAGGTTCGATTTGAGGGGTAAAAGGTTCGATTTGAGGGAAAAAGGTTCAATTTGAGGGAAAAAGGTTCGATTTGAGGGGAAAAAGGTTCGATTTGAGGGAAAAAGGTTCGATTTGAGGGAAAAAATTCGATTTGAGAGGGAAAAGGTTCGATTTGAGGGGAAAATGTTCGATTTGAGGGAAAAAGGTTCGATTTGAGGGAAAAAGGTTCGATTTGAGGGGAAAAAGGTTCAATTTGAGGGGTAAAAGGTTCAATTTGAGGGGAAAAAGGTTCAATTTGAGGGAAAAAGGTTCAATTTGAGGGAAAAAGGTTCGATTTGAGGGAAAAAGGTTCGATTTGAGGGGAAAAAGGTTCGATTTGAGGGGAAAAGGTTCGATTTGAGGGGAAAAAGGTTCGATTTGAGGGGGAAAAGGTTCGATTTGAGGGGAAAAAGGTTCGATTTGAGGGGAAAAAGGTTCGATTTGAGGGGGAAAAGGTTCGATTTGAGGGGAAAAAGGTTCGATTTGAGGGGAAAAAGGTTCGATTTGAGGGAAAAGGTTCGATTTGAGGGGGAAAAGGTTTGATTTGAGGGGAAAAGGTTCGATTTGAGGGGAAAAAGGTTCGATTTGAGGGGAAAAGGTTCGATTTGAGGGGAAAAGGTTCAATTTGAGGGGAAAAAGGTTCGATTTGAGGGGAAAAAGGTTCGATTTGAGGGGAAAAAGGTTCGATTTGAGGGAAAAAGGTTCAATTTGAGGGGAAAAAGGTTCGATTTGAGGGGAAAAAGATTCAATTTGAGGGGAAAAAGGATCGATTTGAGGGGAAAAAGGTTCGATTTGAGGGGAAAAAGGTTCGATTTGAGGGGAAAAGGTTCGATTTGAGGGGAAAAAGGTTCGATTTGAAGGGGAAAAAGGTTCGATTTGAGGGGAAAAATGTTCGATTTGAGGGAAAAAGGTTCGATTTGAGGGGAAAAAGGTTCAATTTGAGGGGAAAAGGTTCGATTTGAGGGGAAAAAGGTTCGATTTGAGGGGAAAAAGGTTCGATTTGAGGGGAAAAAGGTTCAATTTGAGGGGAAAAAGGTTCAATTTGAGGGGAAAAAGGTTCGATATGAGGGAAAAAGGTTCAATTTGAGGGGAAAAGGTTCGATTTGAGGGGAAAAGGTTCGATTTGAGGGGAAAAGGTTCGATTTGAGTGGAAAAAGGTTCGATTTGAGGGGTAAAAGGTTCGATTTGAGGGGAAAAAGGTTCGATTTGAGGGAAAAGGTTCGATTTGAGGGGGAAAAAGGTTCGATTTGAGGGGAAAAAGGTTTGATTTGAGGGGAAAAGGTTCAATTTGAAGGGAAAAAGGTTCGATTTGAGGGGAAAAAGGTTCAATTTGAGGGGTAAAATTCAGGATTTGAGGGTAAAAAAATAGAATTTGGGTTTAAAAAGGGAATTGGGGGTGCAAAACTCGCATTTTGGGGGGAAAAATAGGATTTGGGGGGGAAAAAACTCCCTTTTGGGGGAAAAAAAGGGGATGGGGGGAAAGGTTCGATTTGAGGGGGAAAAGGTTCGATTTGAGGGGAAAAAGGTTCGATTTGAGGGGAAAAAGGTTCAATTTGAGGGGAAAAAGGTTCAATTTGAGGGGGAAAAGGTTCAATTTGAGGGGAAAAAGGTTCGATTTGAGGGAAAAAGGTTCGATTTGAGGGGAAAAAGGTTCGATCTGAGGGGAAAAGGTTCGATTTGAGGGAAAAAGGTTCGATTTGAGGGGGAAAAGGTTCGATTTGAGGGGAAAAGGTTCGATTTGAGGGGAAAAGGTTCAATTTGAGGGGAAAAAGGTTCGATTTGAGGGGAAAAAGGTTCGATTTGAGGGGAAAAGGTTCGATTTGAGGGGAAAAAGGTTCGATTTGAGGGGAAAAAGGTTCGATTTGAGGGAAAAAGGTTCGATTTGAGGGGAAAAAGGTTCGATTTGAGGGGAAAAAGGTTCGATTTGAGGGGAAAAAGGTTCGATTTGAGGGGAAAAAGGTTCGATTTGAGGGGAAAAAGGTTCGATTTGAGGGGGAAAAAGGTTCGATTTGAGGGGAAAAGGTTCGATTTGAGGGGAAAAAGGTTCGATTTGAGGGGAAAAAGGTTCGATTTGAGGGGGAAAAGGTTCGATTTGAGGGGAAAAAGGTTCGATTTGAGGGGAAAAAGGTTCGATTTGAGGGGAAAAAGGTTCGATTTGAGGGGAAAAAGGATCGATTTGAGGGAAAAAGGTTCGATTTGAGGGGAAAAAGGTTCGATTTGAGGGAAAAAGGTTCGATTTGAGGGGAAAAAGGTTCGATTTGAGGGGAAAAAGGTTCGATTTGAGGGAAAAAGGTTCGATTTGAGGGAAAAAATTCGATTTGAGGGGAAAAAGGTTCAATTTGAGGGGTAAAAGGTTCAATTTGAGGGGAAAAAGGTTCAATTTGAGGGAAAAAGGTTCGATTTGAGGGGAAAAAGGTTCGATTTGAGGGGAAAAAGGTTCGATTTGAGGGAAAAAGGTTCGATTTGAGGGGAAAAGGTTCGATTTGAGGGGAAAAAGGTTCGATTTGAGGGAAAAAGGTTCAATTTGAGGGAAAAAGGTTCGATTTGAGGGGAAAAGGTTCAATTTGAGGGGAAAAGGTTCGATTTGAGGGAAAAGGTTCGATTTGAGGGGAAAAAGGTTCGATTTGAGGGAAAAAGGTTCGATTTGAGGGAAAAATTCGATTTGAGAGGGAAAAGATTCGATTTGAGGGGAAAATGTTCGATTTGAGGGAAAAAGGTTCGATTTGAGGGGAAAAAGGTTCGATTTGAGGGGAAAAAGGTTCGATTTGAGGGGTAAAAGGTTCGATTTGAGGGAAAAAGGTTCAATTTGAGGGAAAAAGGTTCGATTTGAGGGGAAAAAGGTTCGATTTGAGGGAAAAAGGTTCGATTTGAGGGAAAAAATTCGATTTGAGAGGGAAAAGGTTCGATTTGAGGGGAAAATGTTCGATTTGAGGGAAAAAGGTTCGATTTGAGGGAAAAAGGTTCGATTTGAGGGGAAAAGGTTCGATTTGAGGGGAAAAAGGTTCGATTTGAGGGGAAAAAGGTTCAATTTGAGGGGTAAAAGGTTCAATTTGAGGGGAAAAAGGTTCAATTTGAGGGAAAAAGGTTCAATTTGAGGGAAAAAGGTTCGATTTGAGGGAAAAAGGTTCGATTTGAGGGGAAAAAGGTTCGATTTGAGGGGAAAAGGTTCGATTTGAGGGAAAAAGGTTCGATTTGAGGGGGAAAAGGTTCGATTTGAGGGGAAAAAGGTTCGATTTGAGGGGAAAAAGGTTCGATTTGAGGGGGAAAAGGTTCGATTTGAGGGGAAAAAGGTTCGATTTGAGGGGAAAAAGGTTCGATTTGAGGGAAAAGGTTCGATTTGAGGGGGAAAAGGTTTGATTTGAGGGGAAAAGGTTCGATTTGAGGGGAAAAAGGTTCGATTTGAGGGGAAAAGGTTCGATTTGAGGGGAAAAGGTTCAATTTGAGGGGAAAAAGGTTCGATTTGAGGGGAAAAAGGTTCGATTTGAGGGGAAAAAGGTTCGATTTGAGGGGAAAAAGGTTCAATTTGAGGGGAAAAAGGTTCAATTTGAGGGGGAAAAGGTTCAATTTGAGGGGAAAAAGGTTCGATTTGAGGGAAAAAGGTTCGATTTGAGGGGAAAAAGGTTCGATCTGAGGGGAAAAGGTTCGATTTGAGGGAAAAAGGTTCGATTTGAGGGGGAAAAGGTTCGATTTGAGGGGAAAAGGTTCGATTTGAGGGGAAAAGGTTCAATTTGAGGGGAAAAAGGTTCGATTTGAGGGGAAAAAGGTTCGATTTGAGGGGAAAAGGTTCGATTTGAGGGGAAAAAGGTTCGATTTGAGGGGAAAAAGGTTCGATTTGAGGGAAAAAGGTTCGATTTGAGGGGAAAAAGGTTCGATTTGAGGGGAAAAAGGTTCGATTTGAGGGGAAAAAGGTTCGATTTGAGGGGAAAAAGGTTCGATTTGAGGGGAAAAAGGTTCGATTTGAGGGGAAAAAGGTTCGATTTGAGGGAAAAAGGTTCGATTTGAGGGGAAAAGGTTCGATTTGAGGGGAAAAAGGTTCGATTTGAGGGGAAAAAGGTTCGATTTGAGGGGAAAAAGGTTCGATTTGAGGGGAAAAGGTTCGATTTGAGGGAAAAAGGTTCGATTTGAGGGGAAAAAGGTTCGATTTGAGGGGAAAAGGTTCGATTTGAGGGAAAAGGTTCGATTTAGGGGAAAAGGTTCGATTTGAGGGAAAAAGGTTCGATTTGAGGGGAAAAAGGTTCGATTTGAGGGGAAAAAGGTTCGATTTGAGGGGAAAAGGTTCGATTTGAGGGAAAAAGGTTCGATTTGAGGGGAAAAAGGTTCGATTTGAGGGGAAAAAGGTTCAATTTGAGGGGAAAAATGTTCAATTTGAGGGGAAAAGGTTCGATTTGAGGGAAAAAGGTTCGATTTGAGGGGAAAAAGGTTCGATTTGAGGGGAAAAAGGTTCGATTTGAGGGGAAAAAGGTTCGATTTGAGGGAAAAGGTTCGATTTGAGGGGAAAAA
>JAUNZM010002085.1:0-84489 GCA_033459285.1 Clamator glandarius | reverse complement strand
TCAGCAGGAGATATAGCAGGAGATTCAGCAGGAGATGCATATCCAGCAGGAAATGCTGCAGCGGGAGATGCAGGAGGAGATGCAACAGCAGACGCAGCAGTATGAGTGACAGCAGGTGAGGATGTATCAGGAGATGCATATTTAGAAGGAGATGCAGCAGGAGATATAGCAGCATGGGATACCTCAGGGAATTCTTCAGGAGATTCAGCAGCAGGAGATGCAGCAGCAGATGCAGCAGCAGATGAAGAAGGAAATGCAGCTGGAGATGCAGCAGCAGGTGATGAACCAGGAGAAGCAGCAGAAGGAGATGCAGCAGCAGGCGATGAACCAGGAGAAGCAGCAGCTGGAGATGCAGCAGCAGGAGATGAAGCAGGAGATGAAGAAAGAGCTTTAGCAGGCGGTGCAGCAGCAGGAGAAGTAGCAGGAGATGCAGCAGCAGATGAAGAAGGAAATGCAGCTGGAGATGCAGCAGCAGGTGATGAACCAGGAGAAGTAGCAGAAGGAGATGCAGCAGCAGGAGATGAAGCAGCAGAAGATGAAGCAGAAGATGAAGCAAAAGCTTTAGCAGGCGGTGCAGCAGCAGGAGATTCAGGAGCAGGAGATGAAGAAACAAGAGATTCAGCAGCTGGAGATGCAGCAGCAGGAGATGCAGCAGAAGGGGATGAAGCAGCAGAGGCAGCAGTAGAGGATGCAGCAGGAGATGGAGCAGAAGATGCAACAGCAGCAGATGCAGCAAGAGATAGAACAGTAGATGCAGCAGCAGGAGATGCAGCAGCACGTGATGCAAGAAGATATGCGGATGCAGCAGGAGATGCCACAGTAGGAGATGCAGCAGGAGATGAATATTCAGAAGGAGATGCCGCAGGAGATGTAGGAGGATATGTAGAAGCATGAGATGCCACAGGATATTCAGGATGAGATTCAGCAGAAGGAGATGCAAGAGCAGGAGATGAAGCAGCAGGAGACGCAGCCGCAGCAGATGCAGCAGCAGAGTCATCCGGAAATTCAGCAGCAGTAGGTGCAGCAGGAGATGCAGAAGCAGGGATGTAGCAGAAGATGCCGCAGGAGATGCAGCAGGAGATGCAGTAGAGGGAGATGCAGCAGCAGATGCAGCAGGAGATGAAGATTCAGCAGGAGATAGAGCAGGAAGAGATGCTTCAGATGATACTGCATCAGGAGATTCAGCAGGAGATGAACTAGGAAGAGAGACAGGGGGAGATGATACAGCAGGAAATTCAGCAGCAGATGAAGAAGCAAATTCAGAAGCAGAAGACACAGCAGCAGGAAATGCAGCAGCAGATGCAGCAGTAGGTGCAGATTCAGCAGGAGATTCAGCAGCAGGAAATGCTACAGCAGATTCACAATAGGAGATGCAGCAGCAGAAGATGCAGCAAGGGATGAAGCATCAGGAGCAGATGCAGCAGTAGCAGATGAAGCAGCAGATGCAGAAGCAGATGCAGCAAAATATGACGCAGGAGGAGATGAAGTAGGTAATGCAGCACCAGGAGATGCATCTGGAGGTGCAAAATCGCACGAAGCAGCAGGAGATGCAGCAACACAACATGCAGCAGGAAATGAAGAAGCAGATTAATCAGCAGAGGTAGCAAGAAATGTAGCAGGAGGAGATGCAGCAGCAGAAGAAACAACAGATGCAGAAGCAGTTGCAATGGGAGATGATGCAGGATGAGATGCAGCAGCAGGAGATGCATCAGTAGCAGATGCAGATGCAGCAGGAAATGTGCAGCAGATGCAGTGGCAAGAGATGCAGCAGGAGATGCAGAAGGAGGGGATGCCGCAGTAAGAGTTGCAGCAAAAGATGCAGCTTCAGGGGATGAAGCAGCAGGAGATGCATCGAGAGATGCAGCCAGAGGTGCAGCAGGACGAGACAGGGCAGGAGATGCAGCAGCAGGAGATTCAGCAGCAGGAGGTGCAGCAGCAGGAGCTGCAAAAGGTGATGCAGCAAGAGATTCACCTGGAGGGGAGGCAGCTGGAAATGCTGCAACAGAAGTAGGAGTTCCTGCAACAAAAAATTCAGGAAGAGATAAATCAGCAGTAGATGCAGCAGTAGGAGATGCAGCAGAAGGAGATATAGCAGCCGATTCAGCAGTTCAACTCCTGCTGCTGAATCTCATGCCTCTTCATCTTCTGCTGCTGCATCTTCTGCTGAAACTGCTGCTGAATCTGCTGCTGCATCTGCTGCGGCTGCCTATTTTTTATACTGCATCTCCTGCTGCTGCATCTCTTGCTGATTCTCCTGCTGCATTTCCTTTGCTGCATCTCCTGATGCATATCATGCTGATGCACCTAATGCTGCTGCATCTGTTGCTGCATCCCCTTCTGCATGTCCTGCTGCTTCTGTTGTTGTCTCATCACCTGTTGTTGCATATCCTGCTGCATTTCGTGCAGCATCTCCTGCTGCTGTAATTCCTGCTGCATCTGCTACTGCATCTCCTGCTGCATCTCTTGCTGCTTCATCTTCATTTGCATCTCCTGCTGCATCTCATTATGCTGCATCACCTGCAGCAACTCCTACTGCTGCATCTGCAACATATGCTGCTTCATCCGGTGCTGCTTAACCTACTGCTGCATCTCCTGCAACATCTCATACTGCTGAGACTTATGCTGCATCTGCTGCTGCACCACCTGCTGCAGGATCTCCTGCAGCATCTCCTACTGCATTTCGTGCTGGTGCATCTACCTCCTGATATCCTGCTGCTGTGGCTCCTGCTGCTGCATCTCCTGCTGCTGCATCTCCTGCTTCATCTCCAGTTACAGCATATCCTGCAGCATCTGCTGCTTCTGCTTCTCCTGATGCATCCCCTGCTGCTTCATCTCATCTTGCTGCATCTCCTGCTGCTATATATCCTGCTTTTTCATATCCTGCTGCTGCATTACTTAATGAATCTCCTGCTGCTGCATCTCCTTCTGCTTCGTCTGCTGCTGCATCTCACAGAATCACAGAATCACAGAATGACCAGGTTGGAAGAGACCCACTGGATCGTCGAGTCCAACCATTCCCACCATTCCCTAAATCATGCTCCTAAGCACCTCCTCTACCCTAACCTTAAACACCTCCAGGGACGATGACTCAACCACCTGCCTTGGCAGACCGTTCCAATCCCTAACTACCCTCTCTGTGAAGAACTTTTTCCTAATCTCAAGCCTAAATCTCCCCTGGCGGAGCTTGAGGCCATTCCCTCTCGTCCTGTCCCCTGTCACTTGGGAGAAGAGGCCAGCTCCCTCCTCTCCACAACCTCCCTTCAGGTAGTTGTAGAGAGTAATAAGGTCTCCCCTCAGCCTCCTCTTCTCCAGGCTAAACAACCCCAGCTCTCCCAGTCGTTCCTCATAAGATTTGTTCTCTAGCCCCTTCACCAGCTTTGTTGCCCTTCTCTGGACTCGCTCCAGAGCCTCAGCATCCCTCTTGTGGTGAGGGGCCCAGAACTGAACACAGTACTCAAGGTGCAGTCTCACCAGTGCCGAGTCCAGGGGGAGAATAACCTCCCTGGACCTGCTGGTCACGCCATTCCTGATACAAGCCAGGATGCCATTGGTCTTTTTGGCCACCTGGGCACACTGCTGGCTCATGTTCAGTCGGTTGTCAACCAACACTCCCAGGTCCTTCTCCTCCTGGCAGCTTTCCAGCCAGGCTTCTCCTAGTCTGTACCTCTGCTTAGGGTTGTTGTGCCCCAAGTGCAGGACCCGGCATTTGGCCTTGTTAAACCTCATGCCGTTGGTCTCAGCCCAGCAGTCCAGCCTGTTCAGGTCCCTTTGCAGAGCCTCCCTACCCTCCAGCAGATAGACACTTCCTCCCAGCTTGGTGTCATCTGCAAACTTGCTAAGGGAGGACTCAATGCCTTCATCCAGGTCGTTGATAAAGACATTAAACAGGACTGGACCCAGGACTGAGCCCTGGGGAACTCGATTTGTAACAGGCCTCCAGCTGGATTTAACTCCATTTACCACCACCCTCTGGGCCCGGTCATTCAACCAGTTTTTCACCCAGGAGAGTGTGCACCGAGATGCAGCAGGAGGAGATTCAGCAGGTTATTGAGCAGGAAATGCAGCATCAGAAGATGCAGCAACGGATGTATAATCAGGAGATGCAGCAGCAGAGGATGTAGTAGCAGGAGATGCAGCCAGAGATGCAGCAGCAGGAGATGCAGCAGCAGGGGATGCAGCAAGAGATGCAGCAGCAGGAGATGCAGCAGCAGGGGATGTAGTAGCAGGAGATGCAGCAAGAGATGCAGCAGCAGGAGATGCAGCAGGAGATGCAGTAACAGGAGTTAAGCAGCAGTGGATGCAGCAGGGAATGCAGCAGCAGCAGCAGATGCCGCAGGAGATGCAGGACCATCATATGCAGCAGGTGATTTAGCAGCAGGAGATGAAGAAGAAGGAGATGCTACAGGAGATTCAGCAGGAGATGCAGAGAGGTTGATGCAGAGAAGAAGATGTAGCAGAAGGAGATACAGCAAAATATTCAGCCGCAATAAATGCAGCAAGAGTTACAGCAGCAGAAGATGCAGCAGTGGATGTAGCAGCAGAGGATGCAGCAGCAGAGGATGCAGCAGCAGGAGGTGTAGCAGGAGATGCTGCAGAAGATGAATCAGCAGCAGAAGCAGCAGCAGATTCGGCAGATGCAGCAGTAGTAGATTCAGAAGGAGGTGCAGTAGGAAGAGCTGCATCAGGAAATGCAGATGAATATGCAGCAGCAGGACATACAGCAGGAGATGCTTTCACAGGAGATGAATCTGCAGGTGATGCACAAGGAGATGCAGCTGGTGATGGAGAACGAGGTGCAGCAGCAGAATATGCAGCATCAGGAGATGAAGCAGGAAATGCTTCAATATGAGTTGCAACATGAGATGCAGCAGCAGATGAAGCAGAAGGAGATGCAGCAGCAGACAAATTAGAAGGAGATGCAGAAGCAGGAGATGCAGCAGCAGGAGCAGCATCAGGAGATACAGTAGCTGATGCATCAGCAAAGGAGCAGGAGATGCATCAGAGATTCAGCAGAAAGAGATGCTGCAGCAGATGCAGCAGCAACAGATGCAGCATCCGGAGATTAGGCAGCAGATGCTGCAGGAAATGCAGATTCAGCAGGAGATGCAGCAGCAGGAGATGTAGAAAGAAGAAATTCAGCAGAAAATGCAGCACCAGGAATTGCCACAGTAGAGAATGCAGGATCATGAGATGCAGCAGCAAGAGATGCAGCAGGAGATGTAGCAGAAGGGGATGCAGCAACAGACGCAGCAGGAGGTGATGCAGCAGGTAATACAGAAGCAGGCGATGCAGCAGGAGATGCAGCAAGAGATTCAGCAGCAGGACATGCAACAGCAGGAGATGAGGCAACAGCAGATGCAGCAGGACATGCAGAAAGAGATGTAGTTACAGATGCAGCAGCATTAGGTGCATCAGCATGCTATGCAGCAGGAGATGCATCTTCAGCAGGTGATGCAGCAGGAGATGTAGCAAAGGAAATGCAGCAGGAGATGCAGCAGCAGGAGATGCAGTAGAAAAAGATGCAGCCACAGCAGATGCAGCAGCAGATTCAGCAGCAGTTTCAGCAGCAGATGCAGCAGTGGAAGATAAAGAGGCAGGAGATTCAGCAGCAGGAATTGACACTGCAGGAGTTCCAGCAGCAGGAGATGCAGCAGCAGCAAATGCTGCAGGGGATACTGCAGCAGGAAACGTAGTAGGAGATTCTACAGCAGGAAATGTGGTAGGAGATTCTGCAACAGGAGATTCAGCAGGAGATACAGCAGGAGATACAGCCGTAAGTGATGCAGCAGCAGGAGATGCAGAAGGAGATGCAGCAAAATATCCAGCTGCAGGAGATGAAGAAGGAGATGCTCCAGCAGGAGATTCAGCAGGAGATACAGCAGGAAATGAAACAGCATGAGACGCAGCAGCAAGAAATGCAGCAGGAGATGCAGCAGCAGTAAATGCTGCAGTGGCAGGTGCAGCAGCAGCATGCGCAGCAGATCGAGATGCAGCAAGCAATGCAGCAGAAGGAGATGCAGCAGGAGGAGATGAAGCAGGATTTGCAGAAGCAGGGGATGCAGCAGCATTTGTAGCAGCTGGATATGCCACAGCATAAGCAAGAGCAGGAGATGCAGAATTCTGCAGGGGATTAAGCAGCAGATGCAGCAGTAGGAGATGGAGTAGCAGGAGATGCAGCAGCAGATTCAGCACCACATTTAGAAGGAGATTTAGCAGCAGGAAATGCAGTAGCATGACATGCAGCAGCAGGAAATGCAGCAGGACATGCAACAGCTGGAGATGCAGCAGCAGGAGAAGCAGAAGCTTTTGATACGAACTGATGCAGCATGAGATGCAGTAGGAGATGCAGCAGGAGATTTAGCAGCAGGCGATTTCGCAGCAGGAGATGTAGAATAGATGCTGCAGCATTTACTGCTTCATTTCCTGCTGCATCTGATGCTGTCGCATCTACTGCTACTGTATATCCTACATCTCCTGCTGCTGCATCTCCTGCTAAATCTCTTGCTGCATCTCCTGCTGCTGCATCTCCTCCTGCATCTGCTGCTGATGCATCTTCGAATGCATTTCCTGGTGCATTTCCTGCTTCATCTATTGCTGCATCTCCTGCTGCTGTATCTCCTCCTGCATCTGCTCCTTCTTCATATCCTGCTGTATCTTTTGCTGCTGCAGCAGGTGAAGATTCTCTTCCTACTGCATCCTCTGCTGAATCTTCATTTCCTGGTACATCCCCTTTTGCATCTCCTGCTGCATATGCTGCTGCTTGTCCTGCTGCTGCAGCTGGTGAAGATTCTCTTCCTACTGCATCTCATTCTTCTGCATTTCCTGCTGCTGTGTCTGCTGCTGAAGATCCTGCTGTGTCTGCTGTGGAATCTCCTGCTTCATCTCCTGCTGCTGAATCTCCTGCTGCTGCATCTCTTTCTGGATGTGATGCTGCTGCATCTCCTTCTGCTGCATCTCCTCCTTCTGCATTATCTGCTGCATCTCCTCCTTCTGCATTATCTGCTGCTGCCTTTCTTCCACTGGCATATTTTGCTGAATCTCATCCTATGGCATCTCCTGCTGCTGCATCTCCTCCAGTGGCATATCCTGCTGAATCTGCATATCCTACGGCATCTGCTGCTTCATCTCCTTTAGCAGGAGAAGGAAGAAAATGAAGAAGAAGGAAATGCCATAGGATGAGATGCTGCAGCAGATGCAGCAGCAGGAGATGTAGAAAGAAGAATTTCAGCAGAAAATGCAGCACCAGGAATTGACACATCAGGATCATGAGATGCAGCAACAAAAGATGCAGCAGGAGATGTTAGCAGAAGGATGCAGCAGCAGGAGATGCAGTAGCAGGAGAGGCAGCAAAAGATGCATCAGCAAGAGATGAATCTGCAGGAGACACAGTGTAAGGCTATGCAGCAGGAGATGCATCAGCAGCATATGCTTCATGTACTGCTACATCTCCTGCTAAAATCCCTGCTGCTACATCTCCTGATACCTGATGTCGTCCTGCATCTCCTGCTGCTGTATCTCCTGCTACTACATCTCCTGCTGCATCCTCTTTTCATGCATCTGCGGATGCATCTCCTGATGCTCCGTTTCCTGTTACATCTGCTGCTTCATCCCCTGCTGCATCTCCTTCTGCTCCATCTGGTCAATCTGCTGCTGCTTCATCTACTGCTGAATCTACTGCTACTTCTCCTGCTGCAGTATCCCTGCTGCTGCATCTCTTTGTACTGCATCGGCTACTGCATTTCCTGCTGCATCGGCTGCTTCTGCATCTCCTACTGCATCTCCTGGTGCTGCATTACCTGCTTCATCTCCTCCTGCTTCATATCTTGCTGCATCTGCTTCTGCATCTGCTGCTGAATCTCCTTCTGCATTTGCTGCTTCACATGCAACTGCTATATCTCCTGCTGCATCTCCGGCATCTGCTTCTACTTCTTCATCTCCTGATGCTGCACCTCCTTCTGCTGCATCTCCTGCTCCTGTGATTTCTGCAGTATCTTCTGCGTCTGAATCTCCTGCTGCTGCATGTCCTGCTGCTGCATGTCCTGCAGCCGCAGATTCACGTGCAGATTAAACAGGAGATGCAGCAGCACGGGATACAGCAGCCCGAGATTCAGCAAGAGATGCAGCAGAAGGAGATTAAGTACCAAGATATGCAGTATGAGATGCAGCAGCTGAAGATACAAAAGAAAATGCAGCAGCAGATGCAGCAGCAGGAGTTGCAGCAGTAGGAAATGGTGTCGTTAATGCAGAAGCAGGAGATGCAGCAGCAGATGTAGCGGCAGGGCATGCAGCATTAGAAGATGCATCAGTAAAAGCATCAGCAGATGCAGCAGCAGTCGATGCAGCAGCAGATGCAGCAGCAGGAGATTCAGCAGGAGAGTAGCATCATGAGATGAATCTGCAGATGCATCAGGAGGATATGAAGCAGCAGATGCAGAGGCAGGAGATACAGGAAGAGGTCCAGCAGCAGTAGATGGAGAAGAAGAGATGCAGCAGATGAATCAGCAGAAGATGCAGCAGCAGATGCAAGAGATGCAGAATTTCGAGATACTTCAGCAGAGGCAGCAGTAGGAGATGCACCAGGAAATGCAGCAGCAGGAGATGTAGAGCAGAAGATGCAGAGAATTATAAGCAGCTGAAGGAGATTCAGCAAGAGAACCAGCAGCAGTGGATGCAGCAGCAGATGCAGCAGCAGGAGATGCAGCAGAAGATGCAGCAGCAGAAGATTCAGCAGGAGATGCATCAGAAAGAGATGCAGCAGCAGGTGTAGCAGCAGATGTAGCACCAGCAGATGCAGCAGCAGGAGATGAAGCATCAGATGCAGCACCTGCATATGCAGCAGCAGGAGATTATGCAGGAGATGGAGCAGCAGGAGATACAGCATCAGAAGATGCTTCAGGAAATGCGTCAGCAGATGCAGCAGCAAGCGATGCAGCAGCAGCACATGCAGAAAGATATGCAGCAGCAATAGATGCAGCAGCGGATGCAGCAGCAGGAGATGCAGCAGGAGAGTAGCATCATGAGATGAATCCGCAGATGCACCAGGAGGATATGAAGCAGCAGATGCAGAAGCAGGAGATGCAGGAGGAGAACCAGGAGCAGTAGATGCAGAAGAAGGAGATGTAGCAGGAGATGCAGCAGTAGATGAATGATCAACAGATGCATATCCAGCTGCATCTACTGATGCTGCGTATCCAGCTGCATCTGCTGCTGCTGCATCTGCTGCTGTTGCATCTTCTGCTGCTGCATCTCTTGCGTAATCTCGTGTAGCTTCATATGTTGGTGCTGCATCTGATACTTCATCTCCTGCTGCTTAATCTCCTGATGCTGAATCTCCTGCTTCATCTAATTCTGCTGCATCTACTGGCAGATGAATGACCAGCAGATGCAGCTGAAGGAGATGAAACACCGGATGAAGCAGCAGGAAATGCGGCAGCAGATACGACAGCAGTAGATGAAGCATCAGATGCAGCACCAACATATACAGCAGCAGGAGACTACATCGGAGATGCAGTGGCAGAAGATCCATCAGGAAATGCATCAGTATACGCAGCAGCAGGAGATTCAGTAGCAGGCGATGCAGCAAGAGATACAGCACCGGGAGGTGCAGAAGCAGGAGATGCAGCAGCAGATGAAACAGCAGTAGATGCACCAGAAGGAGATGTAGCAGAAGACGAACCAGTATGTGAAGCCGCAGCAGATGCAGGAGCAAATGCTGGAGTTGCAGCAGTAAGAGATTCAGCAGGAGATGCAGCAGAAGTAGATGAAGCCTCACGAGAAGCTGCAGGAGATGCAGCACCTGGCGATTCTACAGCAGGAGTTACAGCAGCAGGAGATGCAATCGCAGGAAGTCAATCAACAGGTGCATCACCTGGAGATACAGCAGGAGATACTGTAGGCTCTGAAAGTTTGAAGTGACACTTCAATAGCCATTCTGATGTTACATTACACAAGACTGGACTGAAAGTTCTACAAGTCTTGCCTTGCAGTGAAAGCGCTCTAAGAGAAGACATTCAGAAGCCGCAGAATTCCATGCTAGCATCTTCACTGCGCGAGTTACTCGTTTTTCCTAAATCTCCTTATTAGGTGCATTTAAGTCACAATTCAGTTCCCTATAGGGTACTAAAAAGACCCAGAAGTCGTGCTTTGCAGCTTGCAGTGAAAGCACTTCAAGGAAAGATCATAAGGAGAGCCAGCATATAATCGTGAAAAGTTTTCTGCGGTACTTCTTCCGCACGACATGAAATCTGCAGTGATGCATCAAAAGCCGTTCTACTGTTACTGTTCACCAGTCTAGATCGAAAATTCTACCAATCTTGCTTCGCGGTGAAAGCGCTATAAGAGAAGATATTCAGAAGCAGCAGCATTCCATGCTAGCATTTTCCCTGCAGTAGTTACTCACGTATCCGAAATTGCCTTATTTTGAGCAATGAACTAACAATTCAGTAACTTATATTAAAACAGTCCATAAGTAGCGCTTTGCAACTTTGCACTCTAACGAGAGCCACCAAATGATCGTTGCTTCTTCCCTGCGATACTTGTGCTGAACGCTCTGATATTTTCAAGTGACGCTTTAATAGCTGTTCTTCTGTTATAGTACAAAAGCCTGGACTGAAATTTCTACAAGTGTTGCTTTGGAGACAAAGCGCTACAATAGAAGACATTCAGAAGCAGCAGCACTCCATGCTAGCAAATTTTCTGCGTGAATTACTCACTTTTCCTAAAGCGTTTTTATAGGCTCATTTAAGTCATTATTCAGGACCCTATACTAAAAAACTCTGTTAGTCCTACAATATACTTCGAAGGAATACACGAACGAAAGCAAGAATTTCATGTTAGGAGCTTCCCGGTGGTACCTCTGCTGAAAATATTAATAGTCATTCTGATGTTACAGTACACAAGCCTGGACTGAAAGTTGTATAAGTCTTGCTTTGCAGAGAAAGCGCTATAAGGGAAGACATTCAGAAGCAGCAGCATTCCATGCTAGCATCTTCACTGCGCGAGATACTGACATTTCGTAAGCGCATCTATACGTGCAGATATGTCACAACTCAGTACCCTCTGCTAAAACGTACCGCTACTCGTACATTGCATCTAGCAGTGAAATCACTACCACAGAATACTCGAACAAGAGCAAGAATTTTATGTTAGGAGCTTCCCAGGGTACTTCTGCTGAATGCTCTGAAATTTTGAAGTGACATTTTAATAGCAATTCGGATGTTATAACACACAAGCCTTGAATGAAAGTTTTACAAATCCTGCTTTGCAATGAAAGCACTGTTAGAGAAGACTTTCGGAAGCAGCAAAATTCCATGCTAACATCTTCACTGTGGGAGTTACACACTATTCCTAAAGCGCTATAAGAGAAGATAATCAGAAGCAGCAAGGTTCCATGCTAGCTGCTTCACTTTTCCTAAAGCGCCTTAATAGACGCAGTTGTCACTATTCATTATCCTATACTAAAAAGTTCTGTTAGTCGTGCTTGGCAGGTAGAGGAGCAAACGTTTGCGGAGAAAATTCTAACGAGAGCCAGAATGTGAAGGTAGCAGCTTTCCTGCGGTACCTGTGCTGAAGGCTCTGAAATTTTGAAGTGACGCTTTAATAGCCATTCTCATGTTGCAGTACACAAGCCTAGACTGAAAATTCTAAAACTCTCGCTTTGCAGTGAAAGCACTATATAGGAAACATTTAGAAGCAGCAGTATTCGCTGCTAGCATCTTCCCTGCCCGAGATACTTACTTGTCCTACAGTGCCTAAATAGGCACAAGTAAGTCACAATATAGTACCCTATACAAAAACTTGCTATTAGTCGTACTTCTCCGCGTGCATTGAATGTGCGTCTAGAGAAGTAAGTAACAATTCAGTATCCTCTGCTAAAAGGTTCTGTTAGCCGTACTTTGCCACAGGCAGTGAAAGAAATTCCAGAGAAGACTCAAATGAGATCCAAAATTTCATGTTAGGTGCTTCCCTGTGGTACTTCTTAAGAACGCTTTTAAGTGTTGAAGTACACGTTAATAGCCATTCGGATGTTATAGTACAGAAGTCTGGAGTGAAAGTTGTACAAATCTTGCTTTGCTGTGAAAGCACTGTAAGAGAAGACATTCAAGTCTTTCTTTACAGTGAAATCACATTTCATTTTACCTGCGGGAGAAACTCACTTTTCCGAAAGCGCCTTAATAGACGCAGTTAAGTCACTATTGAGTACCCTGAACTAAAAAGTTCCGTAGGAAGTGCTTTGCAGGTAGAAGTGAAAGCATTTAAAGAGGAGTGTCTAACGAGAGCCAGAATTTGATGGTAGCATCTTCCCTGCGGTACTAGTGCTGAACGCACTGAAATTTGAAGTGACGCTTTAATAGCCATTCTGATGTTACAGTACGCAAACCTAGTCTGAAAATTCTACAAGTCTTCCTTTTCAGTGAAAGCACTATAAGAGAAGAGATTCAGAAACAGCAGCATTCCATGCTAGTATCTACCCTTGAGGAGATTATCACTTTTCCTAAGGCGCATTGATAGGTGCAGTTAAGTCACTATTCAGTACATTATACTAAAACGCTCTGTTAGTCATGCTTTGCAGCTCGCATGGGAAGTGCTTCAGAGAAGACTCTAACGAGAGCCAGCATTTGATCGTAGCAGCTTGCATGCGTTACTTGTGCTGAATGTTCTGAAAGTTCGAAGTGATGCGTCAAAAGACATGGTGATGTTAGAGTACAAAAGCCTAGACTGAAAGTTCTACAGTTCTTGCTTTGCAGTGAAATCGCTATAATAGACGAGATTCAAAAGCAGCAGCTTTCCGTGCAAACATCTTCCTTGCGGGAATTGCTCACATTTCCTAAAGCGCCTTTATAACCACGCTTTGCATATTGCAGTGATAGCTCTTCAAGAGAAGACTCTAACGAGAACCAGCATTTGATCGTAGCAGCTTCCCTGTGGTAATTGTGCTGAACTCACTGCAATTTTGAAGTGACGCTTTAATGGCCAATCTGATGTTACAGTACACAAGCCTAGACTCAAAGCTCTGCAAGACTTGCTTTGCAGTGAAAACAAGACTAGACATTCAGAAGGAGCAGCATCCAGTGCTATCATCTTCCCTGCGGGAGTTTCTCACTTTTCCTAAGTATCGCAGATAAGTCAGAATTCAGTAACCTATACTAAAACTTTCTCTTAGCGCTTCCAGTGAAGACTTGAACGAGTACTAGAATTTTATTGTAGAAGCTTCCCTGCGATACTTATGCTGAACGATCTGGAATTTTGAAGTGAAGCTTTAATAGCCGCTCTGTGTAGTTATACTACACAAGCCTAGACTGAAAGTTCTACAAGTCTTGCTTTGCAAATTAAGCGCTATAATGGAAGACATTAAAACCAGCAGCATTCCACGATAGCATATTCCCTGCGCAATTACCCGCTTTCCCTATAGCGCCTTTATAGCCGCAGTTAAGTCACAGTTCATTACCCTATACTAAAAATTTCTGTTAGTCGTACTTTGCAGTGTGCCGTGAAAGCGCTTCCAGAGAAGACTCTAACGAGAGCCATCACATGATGGTAAGCAGCTTCCCTGTTAAGGCGCTTTAAGAAAATCGAATAACGCCCACAGGGAAGATGCTAGCATGGAATGCTGCTGCTTCTGAATACCTTTCTTCTTATAACGATTTCACTGCAAAGTACGACTTGTACATCTTTCAGTCCAGGCTTGTCTACTTTAACAGCAGAATGGCTATTCAGGAGTCGATTGAAAAGATCAGAGCGTTCAGCACAAGTACCGCAGAGAAGCTGCTCCAATACAATTCTGGGACTTGCTCGAGTCTTCTATGGAAGCCCTTTCACTGCAAGCCTCAAAGCAAGACTAACAGAGCGTTTTCGTATAAGGTAAGGAACTCTGCGCATATTAAGGAGCATTAGGAAAAGTGAGTAAATCCCCCAGGGAAGATGCTAGCATAGAATGCTGTTGCTTCTGAATGTCTTCTCTTACAGCGCTTGTACTGCAAAGCAAGACTTGTACAACTTTCACTCCAGGCTTGTGTATTATAACACCTGTATGTCTATTAAAGTGTTACTTCAAAATTTCAGAGCGTTCAGTACAAGTACGACAGGGAAGCTCCTAACATGAAATTTTTGCTGTCATTCGAGTAGTCTCTGGTAGCAAATGCAGCACCAGCAAATGCAGCAGCAGGAGATGAAGAAGCAGATTCAGCAGCAGGAGATGCAGCAACAGCAGTTGCAGCAAGAAGAGATGCGGCAGGTAACGTAGCAGCAGGAGATGTAGCGGTAGATTCTGCATCTGTAGAGTACGGGGGAGATACAGCAGCAGGTGATATAGCAGAAGAAGATGCTCTACGACGTGCAGCAGCGGGAGATGCAGCAGCAGGTTCAGCAGCAGATGCAGTAGGCGATACAGAAGGAGTAGATGCAGCAGTGTATGAAGCAGCTCGAGATTCAGCAGCAGGAGATGAAGCAGGAGATGCAGCAGCAAGAGATGCAGCAAGATATGCAGATCAGAAGATGCATCAGCAGGTGATGCAGCAAGATATGCAAAAGAAGGAGATGCAGCAGCAGATGCGCCAGCAGCACATGCAGCAGCAGGAAATGCAGCAAGAGGAGATGCAGCAAGTTTTGCAGCAGTAGGAGATGCAGCAGCAGTAGATGCAGCACGAAGAGATGCATCAGGAGATGCATCAGGAGATGCAGCACCAGCAGATACAGCAGCAGGAGATTAAGCCTAAGATGCAGCACAATCATGGAGCTGTATGACATTACGCAGGAGACACAGCCGCAGGAGATGCAGCAGCAGGTAATGCAGCAGCAGGAGATGCATCAGCAGATGTAGCAGCAGGAGGTACAGCAGCAGCATATGCAGCTGAAAATGCAGAAGTAGGAGATGCAGCAGCATTTTTAGCAGAATAAGATACAGCAGTAGGAAGTCCAGAAAGAGAGCACCATCATGGGATTAATCCGCAGATGCTTCAAAAAGAATATGAAGCAGGAGATGCAGCAGCAGGAGTTGCAGCAGGAGTTGAATCAGCAGATGCAGCAGCAGGACATTACACAGGAGATGAAGCAGCATGAAATGCAGGAGAGTATGAAACAGAAGTAGATGCAGCAGGGTATGCACCAGCAGGAGATTCAGCAGCAGGTGATGCAGCAGAAGTACATGCAGCAGGGTATGCACCAGCAGGAGATTCAGCAGCAGGAGTTGCAGCAGGAGAGCAGCATCATGAGATGAATCCGCTAATGAATCAGAAGGAGTTACAGCAGGAGGTGCAGCAATAGAAGTTGCAGCAGCACCTGATGCAGGAGACGATCCAGCAGGAGGAGATGCTGCAGGGGGTTAGGCAGCTGGAGATGTAGCAGCAGCAGATGCAGCTGGAGATGCATCAGCAGTAGATGTAGCTGGAGAAGCAGCAGTAGGTGAAGAAGCACAAGCTACATCAGCACATGCTGCAGATGCAACAGTTATAGATTAAGCAGGAGATGCAGCAGGAGGAGATGCAACAGTTTAGGCAGAAAAACATGCATCAGCTAGTGATGCAGAAGGAGATGCACCAGCAGGAGATGCAGCAACACAAGACGAAGCAGGAGATTCAGCAGGGGATGCATATTCAGCAGTAGATGCAGAAGAATGAGATGCAGCTGGAGATTCATTAGGTGATGCAGCAGCTGGAGATAGAGCAGAAGAAGATGCACTATGATATGCAGCAGCAGGATATGAAGCAGCAGATGCAGCACCAGCATATGCAGCAGCAGGAGATTACGCAGGAGATGCAACAGTAGGAGATGCAGCAGCAGCACATGCAGAAGGATATGCAGCAGCAGCAGATGCAGAAGGATGTGCAGCAGCAGGAGATCAAGTAGGATAACAGCATCATGAGATGAATCTGCAGATGAATCAGAAGGATATGAAGCAGCTGATGCAGAAGCAGGAGATTCAGGAGGAGATTCAACATCAGTAGATGCAGAAGAAGAAGAGGTAGCAGGAGATGCAGCATTAGATGAATCAGGAGCAGATGCAGAAGCAGATGCAAGAGATGCAGCACCAGGAGATGCAGCCGTAGGAGATGCAGTAGCAGGAGATGCAGCAACAGATGCAGCAGCAGGAGATGCAGTAGCAGGAGATTCAGAGCAGAAGATTCTGAGAATGATAAACAGCAGAAGGAGATGCAGCAAGCGATACAGCAGCAGCAGAAGCACCAGCAGGAGATGTAACAGCACATAGAGCAGCAGTAGGTAAAGCAGCAGAATATGCAGCACTATGTGAAGAAGCAGCAGATGCAGCAGATGGAAATTCAGTAGGAGATGCAGCAGGAAGATATGCAGCAGGAATTGCAGTAGATGCGGCAGGAAAAGTTGCAGCAGCAGGAACTGAAAGAGATGGAGATGCTACAGAAAAAGTTGCAGCAGCAGGACCTGCAACAGGTGGAGATGGAACCGCAGCAGATGCAGTAGCAGTTTGACCAACAGATTCAGCAGAATATGCAACAACAGGAGATGCAGCAGCAGGAGAGACATCAGAAGGAGATGCAGCAGGAGATGCAGCAGCAGGAGATGCACCTGGAGGAGATACAGCAGCAGGTGCAGCAGATGGTTCAGCAGTAGCAGGAGATGCAGCAGCAGGAGATGTTGCAGCAAATGCAGCAGCAGGAGATGCAGCAGCAGGTCATGCCACAGGATGAGGTTCAGCAAGATATGCCTCTGGGGAAATGCAGCAGATAATGCAGAAGGAGGAGAAGCCAATTTAGAGCAGGAGATTCCGCAGGAGATGCAGCAGCAAAAGATGCATAAGGTGTTGCAAAAGCAGACGCAGTAGCAGGAGATTTAGCAGGAGAAGATGAAGCAGGAGATACAGCAAAAGATGCAGCAGCAGCAGATACAGCAGGAGATGCAGCAGGAGGTGCAGCAGCAGCAGATGCAGCAGAAGATGAAGCAGAAGATGCATCAGAAGATGCAGCAGCAGATGCAGGAGGAATAGCAGCAGCAGGAGATGAAAAAGGATATGTAGCACCAGGAGATGCAACAGCAAGAGATGAAGGAGCAGGAGATGCAGCAGAATATGCCAGAGAAGATGCAGCAGCAGGAGCTGCAGCAGCAGTATAAGCAGCAGCAGCAGATGCAGATTCAACAGCATATTCAGCAGGATATGCATCAGCAGTGGATGCATCAGCAGGAGATGCATCAGCAGGAGATCGAGAATCTGCAGCACGAGATGCAGCAGGGGATGCATCAGCAAAAGATGCAGCAGGACATGCAGCAGCAGTAGATTAAGCATCAAATTCAGAAGCAGAGGATGCAGCAGCAGATGCAGCAGCAGGAGATGCAGAAGCAGACGCATCAGAAGGAGATTCAGCATCAAATCCAGGAGCAGATGCAGCAGCAGCAGATGCAGAAGCAGGAGATGCATCAGCAGAAGGTGTTGCAGCAGATGCATCAGCAGCAGCTGCAGCAGCAGGAGATGCAGCAGTAGGAGATGCAGATAGAGATGCAGTAGCAGGAGATGCAGCAGCAAAAGATCCAGCAGGAGATAAAGTATTAGATGCAGAAGGACGAATTGCAGCAGGAGTTGAAGCAGCAGGACATGCAGCATTAGGAGCTGCAAAAGCAGGAGATGCAGAAGCAGATGCAGCAGAAGGTGCAGATTCAGCAAATATGCAGCAGCAGAGGATACTGCAGCAGATAGAGCAGCAGGAAATGCAGCAGCGGGAGAGTCAGCAGCAGGAGATGTAGCAGAAGATGCAGCAGAAGATGCGTCATAAGGAGATGCACCTGCAGCACATGCAGCAGGAGATGCAGGAGGACATGCAGTAGGAGGAAATGCAGCAGCAAGAGATGCTGCAGAAATTGCAGCAGCTGGAGATGCTGCAGAAGGTGATGTAGCAGAAGGTGATGCAGCTGCAGGAGGTGCAGCAGTAGATACAGCAGTAGCAGTTGAAGCAGCAGATGCAGAAGCAGATGCAGCAGGATATGAAGCAGGAGGAAATGAAGTAGGTAATGCAGCACCAGGAGATGCATCAGGAGGTGCAAAATCGCACGAAGCAGCAGGAGATGCAGCAACACAACATGCAGCAGGAAATGAAGAAGCAGATTAATCAGCAGAGGCAGCAAGAAATGTAGTAGGAGGAGATGCGGCAGCAGAAGAAACAACAGATGCAGAAGCAGTTGCAATGGGAGATGATGCAGGATGAGATGCAGCAGCAGGAGATGCATCAGTAGCAGATGCAGATGCAGCAGGAAATGTGCAGCAGATGCAGTGGCAAGAGATGCAGCAGGAGATGCAGAAAGAGGGGATGCCGCAGCAAGAGTTGCAGCAGGAGATGCAGCTTCAGGGGATGAAGCAGCAGGAGATGCATTGAGATATGCAGCCAGAGGTGCAGTAGGACGAGATAGGGCAGGAGATGCAGCAGCAGGAGCTGCAAAAGGAGATTCAGCAAGAGATTCAGCAGGAGGAGAGGCAGCTGGAAATGCTGTAGGAGTAGTAGGAGTTCCTGCAACAAAAAATTCAGGAAGAGATAAATCAGCAGCAGATGCAGCAGCAGATGCAGCAGATGCAGGAGGTGCAGCAGGATATCGAGCAGAAGGAGATGCAGCAGAAGGAGATATAGCAGCCGATTCAGCAGTAGATGAAGCAGCAGCAGATGAAGCAGCAGATGCACCAGATGGAGCAGCAGGAGATGCTGTCAGGGATGAAGCAGCAGATGCAACAGTAGGAGATGCAGAAGGAGATTCATCAGCAGGAGATGCAGCAGAAGATGCAGCAGCAGGAGATGCACTAGGCAATGCCATAGCAGGTGATGCAGCAGCAAATGCAGTAGCAAGAGATGCATCAGGAGGTAGAGCAGCAGGATAATCAGACAGAGATGCATAAGCTGGAGATGCAGCAGGAGATGCTGCAGAAGGGGATGCATCAGCAGATTCAGGAGCAGATGCAGCAGCAGGCGATGCAATAGGAGATGCAGAAGGAGGAGATGCAGCGGCACGAGATGCAGCAGTAGATTCACTAGGAGATGCAGCAGGAGGGGATGTAGCAGGAAAGGCAGCAGGAAGAGAAGCAGAAAAAGGACATCTAGCAGAAAGAGATCCAACATGAGATGCAGGAGGATCTGAATCTGCAGGTACCTCAATAGATGTAGCAGCAGGAGATGAATCAGCAGGAAATGCAGCAGGAGATGCAGCAGGATATCGAGCAGCAGGAGATGCAGCAGGAGATTCATCAGCAGATGCAGCAGGAGATTCAGCAGTAGGATATGAAGCAGGAGATCCAGCAAGGGCTTTAGCACATGCTGCAGCAGGAGATACAGCGCGAGATGCAGCAGCAGGAGATGTAGAAGGAGATAGAGCAGCAGAAGGAGACAGATTCAACAACAGCAGATGCAGCTCGAGATGCAGCAAGAAATGCAGCAGGAGATGCAGCCGTAGGACATGCAGCAGGATATACCTTAGCAGAAGATGCAGAAAGAGGAGAAGCAGGAGGAGCAGATGATGCAGGAGATGCATCAGCAGGAGATATAGCAGGAGATTCAGCAGGAGATGCATATCCAGCAGGAAATGCTGCAGCGGGAGATGCAGGAGGAGATGCAACAGCAGACGCAGCAGTATGAGTGACAGCAGGTGAGGATGTATCAGGAGATGCATATTTAGAAGGAGATGCAGCAGGAGATATAGCAGCATGGGATACCGCAGGGAATTCTTCAGGAGATTCAGCAGCAGGAGATGCAGCAGCAGATGCAGCAGCAGATGAAGAAGGAAATGCAGCTGGAGATGCAGCAGCAGGCGATGAACCAGGAGAAGCAGCAGAAGGAGATGCAGCAGCAGGCGATGAACCAGGAGAAGCAGCAGCTGGAGATGCAGCAGCAGGAGATGAAGCAGGAGATGAAGAAAGAGCTTTAGCAGGCGGTGCAGCAGCAGGAGAAGTAGCAGGAGATGCAGCAGCAGATGAAGAAGGAAATGCAGCTGGAGATGCAGCAGCAGGTGATGAACCAGGAGAAGTAGCAGAAGGAGATGCAGCAGCAGGAGATGAAGCAGCAGAAGATGAAGCAGAAGATGAAGCAAAAGCTTTAGCAGGCAGTGCAGCAGCAGGAGATTCAGGAGCAGGAGATGAAGAAACAAGAGATTCAGCAGCTGGAGATGCAGCAGCAGGAGATGCAGCAGAAGGGGATGAAGCAGCAGAGGCAGCAGTAGAGGATGCAGCAGGAGATGGAGCAGAAGATGCAACAGCAGCAGATGCAGCAAGAGATAGAACAGTAGATGCAGCAGCAGGAGATGCAGCAGCACGTGATGCAAGAAGATATGCGGATGCAGCAGGAGATGCCACAGTAGGAGATGCAGCAGGAGATGAATATTCAGAAGGAGATGCCGCAGGAGATGTAGGAGGATATGTAGAAGCATGAGATGCCACAGGATATTCAGGATGAGATTCAGCAGAAGGAGATGCAAGAGCAGGAGATGAAGCAGCAGGAGACGCAGCCGCAGCAGATGCAGCAGCAGAGTCATCCGGAAATTCAGCAGCAGTAGGTGCAGCAGGAGATGCAGAAGCAGGGATGTAGCAGAAGATGCCGCAGGAGATGCAGCAGGAGATGCAGTAGAGGGAGATGCAGCAGCAGATGCAGCAGGAGATGAAGATTCAGCAGGAGATAGAGCAGGAAGAGATGCTTCAGATGATACTGCATCAGGAGATTCAGCAGGAGATGAACTAGGAAGAGAGACAGGGGGAGATGATACAGCAGGAAATTCAGCAGCAGATGAAGAAGCAAATTCAGAAGCAGAAGACACAGCAGCAGGAAATGCAGCAGCAGATGCAGCAGTAGGTGCAGATTCAGCAGGAGATTCAGCAGCAGGAAATGCTACAGCAGATTCACAATAGGAGATGCAGCAGCAGAAGATGCAGCAAGGGATGAAGCATCAGGAGCAGATGCAGCAGTAGCAGATGAAGCAGCAGATGCAGAAGCAGATGCAGCAAAATATGACGCAGGAGGAGATGAAGTAGGTAATGCAGCACCAGGAGATGCATCTGGAGGTGCAAAATCGCACGAAGCAGCAGGAGATGCAGCAACACAACATGCAGCAGGAAATGAAGAAGCAGATTAATCAGCAGAGGTAGCAAGAAATGTAGCAGGAGGAGATGCAGCAGCAGAAGAAACAACAGATGCAGAAGCAGTTGCAATGGGAGATGATGCAGGATGAGATGCAGCAGCAGGAGATGCATCAGTAGCAGATGCAGATGCAGCAGGAAATGTGCAGCAGATGCAGTGGCAAGAGATGCAGCAGGAGATGCAGAAGGAGGGGATGCCGCAGTAAGAGTTGCAGCAAAAGATGCAGCTTCAGGGGATGAAGCAGCAGGAGATGCATCGAGAGATGCAGCCAGAGGTGCAGCAGGACGAGACAGGGCAGGAGATGCAGCAGCAGGAGATTCAGCAGCAGGAGGTGCAGCAGCAGGAGCTGCAAAAGGTGATGCAGCAAGAGATTCACCTGGAGGGGAGGCAGCTGGAAATGCTGCAACAGAAGTAGGAGTTCCTGCAACAAAAAATTCAGGAAGAGATAAATCAGCAGTAGATGCAGCAGTAGGAGATGCAGCAGAAGGAGATATAGCAGCCGATTCAGCAGTTCAACTCCTGCTGCTGAATCTCATGCCTCTTCATCTTCTGCTGCTGCATCTTCTGCTGAAACTGCTGCTGAATCTGCTGCTGCATCTGCTGCGGCTGCCTATTTTTTATACTGCATCTCCTGCTGCTGCATCTCTTGCTGATTCTCCTGCTGCATTTCCTTTGCTGCATCTCCTGATGCATATCATGCTGATGCACCTAATGCTGCTGCATCTGTTGCTGCATCTCCTTCTGCATGTCCTGCTGCTTCTGTTGTTGTCTCATCACCTGTTGTTGCATATCCTGCTGCATTTCGTGCAGCATCTCCTGCTGCTGTAATTCCTGCTGCATCTGCTACTGCATCTCCTGCTGCATCTCTTGCTGCTTCATCTTCATTTGCATCTCCTGCTGCATCTCATTATGCTGCATCACCTGCAGCAACTCCTACTGCTGCATCTGCAACATATGCTGCTTCATCCGGTGCTGCTTAACCTACTGCTGCATCTCCTGCAACATCTCATACTGCTGAGACTTATGCTGCATCTGCTGCTGCACCACCTGCTGCAGGATCTCCTGCAGCATCTCCTACTGCATTTCGTGCTGGTGCATCTACCTCCTGATATCCTGCTGCTGTGGCTCCTGCTGCTGCATCTCCTGCTGCTGCATCTCCTGCTTCATCTCCAGTTACAGCATATCCTGCAGCATCTGCTGCTTCTGCTTCTCCTGATGCATCCCCTGCTGCTTCATCTCATCTTGCTGCATCTCCTGCTGCTATATATCCTGCTTTTTCATATCCTGCTGCTGCATTACTTAATGAATCTCCTGCTGCTGCATCTCCTTCTGCTTCGTCTGCTGCTGCATCTCACAGAATCACAGAATCACAGAATGACCAGGTTGGAAGAGACCCACTGGATCGTCGAGTCCAACCATTCCCACCATTCCCTAAATCATGCTCCTAAGCACCTCCTCTACCCTAACCTTAAACACCTCCAGGGACGGTGACTCAACCACCTGCCTTGGCAGACCGTTCCAATGCCTAACCACCCTCTCCGTGAAGAACTTTTTTCCTTACCTCAAGCCTAAATCTCCCCTGGCGGAGCTTGAGGCCATTCCCTCTCATCCTGTCCCCTTTCACTTGGCAGAAGAGGCCAGCTCCCTCCTCTCCACAACCTCCCTTCAGGTAGTTGTAGAGAGTAATAAGGTCTCCCCTCAGCCTCCTCTTCTCCAGGCTAAACAACCCCAGCTCTCCCAGTCGTTCCTCATAAGATTTGTTCTCCAGCCCCTTCACCAGCTTTGTTGCCCTTCTCTGGACTCGCTCCAGAGCCTCAGCATCCCTCTTGTGGTGAGGGGCCCAGAACTGAACACAGTACTCGAGGTGCGGTCTCACCAGTGCCGAGTACAGGGGGAGAATAACCTCCCTGGACCTGCTGGTCACGCCGTTCCTGATACAAGCCAGGATGCCATTGGTCTTTTTGGCCACCTGGGCACACTGCTGGCTCATGTTCAGTCGGTTGTCAACCAACACTCCCAGGTCCTTCTCCTCCTGGCAGCTTTCCAGCCAGGCTTCTCCTAGTCTGTACCTCTGCTTAGGGTTGTTGTGCCCCAAGTGCAGGACCCGGCATTTGGCCTTGTTAAACCTCATGCCGTTGGTCTCAGCCCAGCAGTCCAGCCTGTTCAGGTCCCTTTGCAGAGCCTCCCTACCCTCCAGCAGATAGACACTTCCTCCCAGCTTGGTGTCATCTGCAAACTTGCTAAGGGAGGACTCAATGCCTTCATCCAGGTCGTTGATAAAGACATTAAACAGGACTGGACCCAGGACTGAGCCCTGGGGAACTCGATTTGTAACAGGCCTCCAGCTGGATTTAACTCCATTTACCACCACCCTCTGGGCCCGGTCATTCAACCAGTTTTTCACCCAGGAGAGTGTGCACCGAGATGCAGCAGGAGGAGATTCAGCAGGTTATTGAGCAGGAAATGCAGCATCAGAAGATGCAGCAACGGATGTATAATCAGGAGATGCAGCAGCAGAGGATGTAGTAGCAGGAGATGCAGCCAGAGATGCAGCAGCAGGAGATGCAGCAGCAGGGGATGTAGTAGTAGGAGATGCAGCAAGAGATGCAGCAGCAGGAGATGCAGCAGCAGGGGATGTAGTAGCAGGAGATGCAGCAAGAGATGCAGCAGCAGGAGATGCAGCAGGAGATGCAGTAACAGGAGTTAAGCAGCAGTGGATGCAGCAGGGAATGCAGCTGCGGCAGCAGATGCCGCAGGAGATGCAGGACCATCATATGCAGCAGGTGATTTAGCAGCAGGAGATGAAGAAGAAGGAGATGCTACAGGAGATTCAGCAGGAGATGCAGAGAGGTTGATGCAGAGAAGAAGATGTAGCAGAAGGAGATACAGCAAAATATTCAGCCGCAATAAATGCAGCAGTAGGCTGTATCTACTGCTGCACCTGACGCTGATGCATATCCTGCTGCTGAATCTCCTGTTGCTGCGTCCCCTCCTGCATCTGCAGCGGAATCTCCTGCTGCATCTGTTGCTGCTGTATCTCTTGCTGCTCTGTCTACTGCTGCTTATCCTGCTGCAACTCTTGCAACGGCATCTCCTCCTACTAAATCTCCTCCTGCATCTGCTGGTGCATCTCCTGCTGCTCTATCTCCTGCTGCATCTCCTGCTGCATCTTTTGCTGCTGCATGTCCTGCTGCTGCATCTCCTCCTGCTGAATCACATGGTGCCTCTTCTGCTGCATTTCCCCAGCGACATATCTTGCTGAACCTCATCCTGTGGCATGACCTGCTGCTGCATCTCCTGCTGATTCTCCTGCTGCTGCATTTGCTGCTGCATCTCCTGCTACTGCTGCATCTCCTGCTACTGCTGCATCTGCTGCTGCATCTGCTGCTGTATCTCCTCCAGGTGCATCTCCTGCTACTGCTGCATCTGCTGCTGCATCTGCTGCTGCATCTCTTTCTGATGCATCTCCTGCTGCTGCATCTGCTGCTGAATCTGTTGCCGAAACTGCTACTGCATCTGCTGCGGCTGCATCTCCATCTGTTGCAGGTCCTGCTGCTGCACCTTTTCCTGCCGCATCTACTGCAATTCCTGCTGCATATCTTCCTGCTGCATCTCCTACTGAATCTCCTGCTGCTCCATCTGCTGCTTCTTCACATACTGCTGCATATCCTGCTACATATCCTCCTGCTTCATCTACTGCTGCTCTATGTGCTGCTGCATCTCCTGCTGCTGCTTCTGCTGCTGCTGTATCTCTTGCTGCATCTCCTTCTGCTGTTTATCATTCTCAGAATCTTCTGCTCTGAAGCTCCTGCTACTGCATCTCCTGCTGCTGCATCTGTTGCTGCATCTCCTGCTACTGCATCTCCTGCTGGTGCTGCATCTCCTCCTGCTGCTGCATCTGCTGCTTCATATCCTGCTGCTGCATATCATAGTGCATCTTCTTCTGCTCTATCTCCAGCTGCTGTATCACCTAATGCATCTCCAGCTGCATCTCATTCTTCTGCATCTACTGCTCAATATGCATCCCCTGCTGAATCTCCTGCTGCGTCTTGTGTTGCTGCATCTCCTGCTTCTGCATCTACTACAACATCTCCTTCTTCTGCCTCTCCCATTGAATCTGCATCTCCTGCTGCATCTCCTCCTGCTGCATCTCCTGCTTAATCTATAACTGTTGCATCTGCAGCATGTGCTGATGTAGCTTGTGCTTCTTCACCTACTGCTGCTTCTCCAGCTACATCTACTGCTGATGCATCTCCAGCTGCATCTGCTGCTGCTACATCTCCAGCTGCCTAATCCCCTGCAACATCTCCTCCTGCTGGATCGTCTCCTGCATCAGGTGCTGCTGCAACTTCTATTGCTGCACCTCCTGCTGTAACTCCTTCTGATTCATTAGCGGATTCATCTCATGATGCTGCTCTCCTGCTGCAACTCCTGCTGCTGAATCTCCTGCTGGTGCATACCCTGCTGCATGTACTTCTGCTGCATCACCTGCTGCTGAATCTCCTACTGGTGCATACCCTGCTGCATCTACTTCTGTTTCGTACTCTCCTGCATTTCATGCTGCTTCATCTCCTGTGTAATGTCCTGCTGCTGCATCTGCTGCTGCAACTCCTGCTGCTGCATCTCCTGCTTCATATTCTTTTTGAAGCATCTGTGGATTAATCCCATGATGGTGCTCTCTTACTGGGCTTCCTACTGCTGTATCTTCTGCTGCTAAAAACGCTGCTGCATCTACTGCTGCTGCATTTTCAGCTACATATGCTGCTGCTGTACCTCCTGCTGCTGCATCTGCTGATGCATCTCCTTATGTATCTCCTGCTGCTGCATTACCTGCTGCTGCATCTCCTGCTGCTGTGTCTCCTGCGTAATGTCCTGCAGTTCCATATGTTTGTGCTGCATCTTAGGCTTAATCTCCTGCTGCTGCATCTCCTGCTGCTGCATCTCCTGCTGCTGCATCTCCTGCTGTATCTCTTGGTGCTGCAACTCCTTCTGATGCATATCTTGCTTCAACTCCTGCTGCTGCATTACCTTCTGCCAATTTTCCTGCTGTATTTCCTGCTACTTCTTCTCCTGCTGCTGCATCTGCTGCTTCATCTCCTGGTTCTACATCTGCTACTGCTGTATCTCCTTCTGCATCTGCAGCACCTCGTGCTGCTGCATCTCCTGCTGAATATCCTGATGATGCAGCAGCAGGAGATGCAGCAGCAGGAGATGCAGAAGTAGATGCAGCAGGAGGAGATGCAGAAGTAGATGCAGCAGAAGATGCAGCAGCAGGAGATGTAGCGGGAGATGAAGCCAGAAGAGATGCATTAGTAGGTGCAGCAGCAGGAGATGCATCAGGTAATGCAATAGGGGACGCAGCAGCGGGAGATGGAGTAGCACCAGATACAGCAGGAGATGCAGGAGGATCTTAGGGAGATAGAGCAGCAGGATATACGAGAGGAAATGAAGCAGGAGATGCTGCAGCAAGAGACTAAGCAGTGGGACAAGCAGCAGGAGATGAAGAAGCAGGAGATGCAGAAGCAGAAAATGCAGCAGAAGGTTAAGCCGGGGAAGCAGTAGCAGGAGCTGCAGCAGGAGGTGCAGCAGCAGGAGATGCAGCAGGAGATGCAGCAGCAGGAGATGTAGCGGGAGATGCAGCCGGAAGAGATGCATTAGTAGGTGCAACAGCAGGAGATGCATCAGGTAATGCAATAGAGGATGCAGCAGCGGGAGATGGAGTAGCACAAGATACAGCAGGAGATGCAGGAGGATCTTAGGGAGATAGAGCAGCAGGATATACAGGAGGAAATGAAGCAGGAGATGCTGCAGCAAGAGACTAAGCCGTGGGACAAGCAGCAGGAGATGAAGAAGCACGAGATGCAGAAGCAGAAAATGCAGCAGAAGGTTAAGCCGGAGAAGCAGTAGCAGGAGATGCAGCAGGAGGTGCAGCAGCAGCAGATGCAGCAGGAGATGCAGCAGCAGGGGAAACAGTAGCAGGAGATGCAGAGAAGAAGATGCAGGGAATGAGAAGCAGAAGCAGGAGATGTAGCCACAGTAGATGCAGTAAGAGATGCAGCAGCAGCAGATGGAGCAGCAGTAGATGTAGCAGGAGATGCAGCAGTATGTGAAGCAGCAGCAGATGCCGCAGCACAGGCTGCAGATGCAGCAGTAAGAGATTCAGCAGGAGAAGCAGCAGAAAGAGATGCAGCAGGAAATGCAGAAGACGCAGCAGAAAGTGATGCATAAGGAGATGCATCAGGAGAAGATTCATCAGCAGGAGATGTAGCAGGAGATGCAGCCACTAGAGATGCAGCAGGATATGCAGAAAGATATACAGTATCAGGTGATGTAGCAGCAGGAGATTGAGTAAGAAGAGATGCACCATCAGATGCAGCAGCAGACAAAGCAGCAGCAAGAGATGAAGTAAAAGATACAGAAGCAGGAGATGCAGAAGCCGGAGAGGTATCAGGAGAGATGCAGCAGGTTATGCATCTGCAGTAGACGTAGCAGGGTATGTACCAGCAGGAGATTCAGCAGCAGGATAGCAACATCAAGAGATGAATCCGCAGATGTGTGAGAAGGAAAAGCAGCAGGAGATGCAGAAGCGTGAGACACAGCAGGAGCTGCAACAAAAGGAGATGCAGAAGCAGGGGATTAAGCAGCAGGTGCAGCAGGAGGAGATGGAGTAGCAGGAAATGTTGCAGCAGATTCAGCACCACATCTAGCAGGAGATGAAGCAGCAGAATATACAGTAGCAGGAGATACAGCAGCAGAAGATGCAGCAGGATATGCAGCAGCAGGAGATGCAGAAGCAGGATATGTAGGAATTGATGCCG
Source organism: Clamator glandarius (assembly GCA_033459285.1). Taxonomy (NCBI): domain Eukaryota; kingdom Metazoa; phylum Chordata; class Aves; order Cuculiformes; family Cuculidae; genus Clamator; species Clamator glandarius. Next base: position 56,600 of record JAUNZM010002085.1, on the reverse strand, counting down.
CAGGAGATGCAGCAGGAGATCTAGCAGCCGGAGATTTCGCAGCAGGAGATGTAGAAGAGATGGTGCAGCAGCAGAAGATGCAGCAGCAGATGCAGCAGCTAATGCAGCAGATGCAGCAGTAAGAGATTCAGCAAGAGATGCATCAGGAAGAGATGCATCAGGAAATGCAGAAGATGCAGCAGAAAGTGATGCAGCAGCAGGAGCTGCAGCAGACGGAGATGCGTCCGCAGCAGATGCAGTAGCAGTTTCAGCAGCAGATTCAGTAGGGGATTCATCAGAAAGCTATGCATCAGGAGGAGATGCATCAGAAGGACATGCAGCAGTAGATGCAGAAGTAGAAGATACAGAAGCAGGATATGCACCTGCAGGAGGTATAGTAGCAGATGCAGCAGCTGATGCCACAGCAGGAGATGCAGCATCAAGAGAAGCAGCAGGAGATGCAGCAGCAGGATACTCATCAGCAAGAGATGCATTAGAAGGACATGCAGCAGCAGGATATGCTCCTGGAAGAGATACAGCAGCACATGCAGCAGCAAGAAATGCAGCAGCAGGATTTGCACCTGGAAGAGATACAGCAGCAGATGCAGCCGCAGATGCAGCAGGAGATTCAGCAGCAGCAGGAGATGCAGAGGCAGGAGATACTGCAGCAAATGCTGCAGCAGGAGAATCAGCAGGAGATGCAGCAACAGGTCATGCCACAGGATGAGATTCAGCAGGATAGGCCGCTGGGGAAATGCAGCAGATAATGCAGAAGGAGGAGAAGCAGCCCGATATAGAGCAGGAGATTCCACAGGAGATGCAGCAGCAAGAGATGCATAAGGAGTTGCAAAATCAGACGCAGCAGGAGAAGATGAAGCAGCAGATACAGCAGGAGATTCAGAAGGAGGAGGTGCAGCAGCAGGAGATGCAGTAGCAGGAGATGCAGCAGCAGGAGATTCAGGAGTAGGAGATGCAGCGGCAGATGCAGAAGGAGATGCAGCAGCAGATGCAGGAGGAATTGCAGCAGCAGGAGATGAAACAGGATATGTAGCACCAGGAGATGCAACAGCAAGAGATGAGGGAGCAGGAGATGCAGCAGCAGATGCCATAGAAGATACAGCAGGAGATGCAGCAAGAGATGCAGCAGCGGATGCAGCAGGATTTTCAGCTGTAGGAAATGCAGCAGGAGATGTAGCATTAGAAAATGCAGCATTATATGCATAATATGCAGAATTAGAAGATGCAGCAACAGGAGATGAAGCAGCAGGAGCTGTAGAAGAAGGACATGCAGCCGCAGCAGATGCACAAGAAGATTCAACAGCATATTCAGCAGGATATGCATCAGCAGCGGATGCATCAGCAGTAGATGCATCTGCAGAAGATGCATCAGCAGAGGATTGAGAACATGCAGCACGAGATGCAGCAGGAGATGCATCTGAAAATACAGCAGCAGGGGATGCATCAGCAAAAGATGCAGCAGGAGATGCAGCAGCAGTAGATTTAGCAGCAAATTAAGCAGCAGAGGCTTCAGCAGCAGATGCAGCAGCAGATTATTCAGCAGATGCAGCAGAAGGAGATTCAGCATCAAATACAGGAGCCGAGGCATCAGAAGCAGATGCAGAAGCAGGAGAGGCAGCAGCAGGAGATGCCGCAGTAGGAGATGCAGAAATAGATGCAGAAGCAGGAGATGCAGCAGCAAAAGATTCAGCAGGAGATAAAGTAGGAGGGGATTCAGCATGAGATGAAGAAGGACGAGATGCAGCAGGAGATGAAGCAGCAGGACATGCAGCATTAAGAATTGCAAAAGCAGGAGATGCAGCAGCAGGAGATGCAGCAGCAGATGCATCAGGAGACGCATGAGCAGTAGATGCAACAGCAGGAGATGCATGAGCAGGAGATGCATGAGCAGGAGATGCAACAGTAGATGTAGCAGGAGATGCAGCAGTAGGAAATGCCTCAGCAGGAGATGCAGGTACAGCTCTGTAGCAGCAGATTCAGCTGCAGGAGATGCAGCCACAGAAAACACAGCAAGATTTTCAGCAGGAGATGCAGCAGAAGGCGATGCATGAGGAGATGCAGCAGGATGACATGCAGAAGCAAGAGATGCATCAGGAGATGCAGCCACAGGTGATGCATATGGAGATACAGCAGCAGATGCAGCAGCAGATGTGGCAGCAGGAGATGCAGAAGGGATGCAGCAGAAGAAGATACAGCAGGAGATGCAGCAGCAGACGCAGCAGCAGAAGACAGGCAGCATCAGGACACGCAGCAGGAGATGCGTATTCAGCAGGAGATGAATTAGGAGTTGCAGTAGGAGATGCAGGAGGATATTCAGCAGGGATGAAGCAGCAGGAGTTGCAGCAGCAGGACATGCAGCAGCACGAGATGCAGAAGCAGGAGATGCAGGAGAAGGAGATAAGGCAGCAGGACATGCAGTATGATATGCAGCAGCTGGAGATGCAGAAAAAATGCAGCAGGAGTTGCAGTACCAGCAGATGGAGATGCAGCAGAAGGATGTGCAGCAGGAAATGCAGCAGCAGTAAATGCAGCTGGAGATGCAGCAGGAGATTCTGCAGCAGGTGATGCCGCAGGACATGCAGCAAGAAATGCAGAAGCAGGAGATCCATCAGGAGAGTAGCATCATGAGAGGAATCTGCCGATGCATCAGGAGGATACGAGGCAGTAGATGCAGAAACAGGAGATGCAGGAAGACATCCAGGAGCAGGAGATGCAGAAAAGGAGATGTAGCAGGAGATGCAGGAGTAGATGAATCAGCAGCAGATGCAGCAGCTGATGCAAGAGATGAAGCAGCAGTAGATGCAGCAGCAGGAGATCAAACAGGAGATGCAGCAGCAGGCAATGCAGGATTAGGAGATGCATCAGGATATGCAGAAGCAGATGCAGCAGGAGATAGATTTAGCAGGAGATGCAGAGGCAGGAGATGCTGCAGCAGATGCAGCAGCAGGAGATGCAGCAGCAGGAGATGCAGCAGCGGGGAATAATAGAATCATAGGATAACCAGGTCTGATGAGACCCACCGGATCATCGAGTCCAACCATTGCTATCAAACACTAAACCATGCCTCTTAGCACCTCGTCCTCCCATCTCTTAAACACCTCCAGGGAAGGTGAATCAACCACCTGCCTGGGCAGCCTGTTCCAGAGCCCAACGAACTTTTCTGTGAAAAAATATTTTCCTGATGTCCAGCCAAAATCTACCCTGGTGGAGCTTGTGGCCATTCTCTCTTGTCCTGTCCCTGCCACTTGGCAGAAGAGGCCAACTCCCTCCTCTCTACAACCTCCTTTCAGGTAGTTATAGAAAACCATGAGGTCTCCTCTCAGCCTCCTCTTCTCCAAGCTAAACAACCCCAGCTCTCTCAACGACTCCTCATAGGGTCTGTTTTCCAGCCCCTTCACCAACTTAGTTGCTCTTCTCTGGACTCGCTCTAGAGCCTCAACATTCTTCTTCTGGTGAGGGGCCAAGAACTGAACACAGGTATTCGAGGTGCGGTCTCACCAGTGCCGAGTCCAGAGGGAGAATAACCTCCCTGGACCGGCTGGTCACACCGTTCCTGATACAAGCCAAGATGTCACTGGCCTTCTTGGCCACCTGGGCACACTGCTGGCTCATGTTCAATCGGCTGTCAACCAACACCACCAGGTCCCTCTCCTCCAGGCAGCTTTCTAGACAGACTTCTCCTAGTCTGTATGCCGCAGTATATACAGAAGCAGGAGATGCAGCAGCAGGAGATGAAGCTGCAGGAGATGCTGCAGCAGATGCAACAGCAGGAGATGCAGCAGGAGATTCAGCAGCAAGAGATGCTGCAGTAGATGCTGCAGCATATGTAGCAGGAGGAGGTGCAGCAGGAGATTCTACAGCAGGAGATTCAACAGGAGATGCAGCAGGAGATACAGAAGCAGGAGATGCAGCACCAGGAGATGCATCAGGAGATGCATGAGGAGATGAAGCCGTAGGAGATTCAGCAGCAGGAGATGCAGCATGAGATGAGGCAGCAAACTAAATACCAGCAGATGAGGCAGCAGGAGATGCAGCAGGAGGAGATGTAACAGGAGACGCATCAGTAGATGAATCATCAGCAGATGTAGCAGCAGATGCAGGAGATGCAGCAGGAAGAGATGCAGCAAGAGGAGATTCAACAGGATGCTGAGCAGGAGATGTAGCAGAAGAAGATGCTGCAGGAGATGAAGATCAGGAGATGCAGCAGCCGGAGATGCAACAAGAGATGCAGAAGCATTAGATGTAGTAGCAGGAGATGCAGAAGGAGCAGCAGCAGCATCAATATGGCTTCAATAGCCATTCTGATGTTACATTACACAAGACTGGACTGAAAGTTCTACAAGTCTTGCCTTGCAGTGAAAGCGCTCTAAGAGAAGACATTCAGAAGCCGCAGAATTCCATGCTAGCATCTTCACTGCGCGAGTTACTCGTTTTTCCTAAATCTCCTTATTAGGTGCATTTAAGTCACAATTCAGTACCCTACAGGGTACTAAAAAGACCCAGAAGTCGTACTTTGCAGCTTGCAGTGAAAGCACTTCAAGAAAAGATCATAAGGAGAGCCAGCATATAATCGTGAAAAGTTTTCTGCAGTACTTGTTCCGCACGACATGAAATCTGCAGTGATGCATCAAAAGCCGTTCTACTGTTACTGTTCACCAGTCTAGATCGAAAATTCTACCAATCTTGCTTCGCGGTGAAAGCACTATAAGAGAAGATATTCAGAAGCAGCAGCATTCCATGCTAGCATTTTCCCTGCAGTAGTTACTCACGTATCCCAAAGTGCATATTTAGAGCCATGAACTAGCAATTCAGTAACTTATATTAAAACAGTCCATACTGACATTTCGTAAGCGCATCTATACGTGCCGATATGTCACAACTCTGTACCCTCTGCTAAAACGTACCGCTACTCGTACATTGCATCTAGCAGTGAAATCACTACCACAGAATACTCGAACAAGAGCAAGAATTTTATGTTAGGAGCTTCCCAGGGTACTTCTGCTGAATGCTCTGAAATTTTGAAGTGACATTTTAATAGCAATTCGGATGTTATAACACACAAGCCTTGAATGAAAGTTTTACAAATCCTGCTTTGCAATGAAAGCACTGTTAGAGAAGACTTTCAGAAGCAGCAAAATTCCATGCTAACATCTTCACTGTGGGAGTTACACACTGTTCCTAAAGCGCTATAAGAGAAGATAATCAGAAGCAGCAAGGTTCCATGCTAGCTGCTTCCTTGCGGGAGAAACTCACTTTTCCTAAAGCGCCTTAATAGACGCAGTTGTCACTATTCATTATCCTATACTAAAAAGTTCTGTTAGTCGTGCTTGGCAGGTAGAGGAGCAAACGTTTGCGGAGAAAATTCTAACGAGAGCCAGAACGTGAAGGTAGCAGCTTTCCTGCGGTGCCTGTGCTGAAGGCTCTGAAATTTTGAAGTGACTCTTTAATAGCCATTCTCATGTTGCAGTACACAAGCCTAGACTGAAAATTCTAAAACTCTCGCTTTGCAGTGAAAGCACTATATAGGAAACATTTAGAAGCAGCAGTATTCGCTGCTAGCATCTTCCCTGCCCGAGATACTTACTTGTCCTACAGCGCCTAAATAGGCACAAGTAAGTCAACCTATACAAAAACTTGCTGTTAGTCGTACTTTTCAGCGTGCATTGAAAGTGCGTCTAGAGAAGACCCCAACGAGATGCATCGCTTGATGACGGCAGCTTCCCTACAGAACCTGTGCTGAACGCACTGAAATTTTGAAGTGACGCTTTAATAGCCATTCTGCTGTTACAAGACTCAAGCCTTAGATGGAAAGTTCTAGAAGTCTTGCTTGGCAGTGAGATCGATATAAGGAAAGACATTCAGAAGCAGTAGAATTTCATGCTAATATCTTCACTGTGAGAGATACTGACATTTCCTAAAGCGCCTTCAAAGATGCAAGTAAGTAACAATTCAGTATCCTCTGCTAAAAGGTTCTGTTAGCCGTACTTTGCCACAGGCAGTGAAAGAAATTCCAGAGAAGACTCAAATGAGATCCAAAATTTCATGTTAGGTGCTTCCCTGTGGTACTTCTTAAGAACACTTTTAAGTGTTGAAGTACACGTTAATAGCCATTCGGATGTTATAGTACAGAAGTCTGGAGTGAAAGTTGTACAAATCTTGCTTTGCTGTGAAAGCACTGTAAGAGAAGACATTCAGAAGCAGCATCATTCTATCCTAGCATCTTCACTGTGGGAGTAACTCACTATTCCTAAAGCGCCTTAGTAGCAAAGTTAAGTCATAACAACGTACGCTGCGCTAAAACCTACTGTTAGTCGTGCTTTTCGGCTTGCAGTGTGCAGTGAAAGCGCTTCCAGAGAAGACATGATCAAGACCCAGAATTTTATTGTAGCAGCTTCCCTGCGGTACTTGTGCTGAACGCTCTGAAATTTTGAAGTGACTCTTTAATAGGCATTCAGCCGCTACAGTGCACAAATCTATACTGGAAGTTCTACAAGTCTTTTTTTACAGTGAAATCACATTTCATTTTACCTGCGGGAGAAACTCACTTTTCCGAAAGCGCCTTAATAGACGCAGTTAAGTCACTATTGAGTACCCTGAACTAAAAAGTTCCGTTAGAAGTGCTTTGCAGGTAGAAGTGAAAGCGTTTAAAGAGAAGTGTCTAACGAGAGCCAGAATTTGATGGTAGCATCTTCCCTGTGGTACTAGTGCTGAACGCACTGAAATTTTGAAGTGACGTTTTAATAGCCATTCTGATGTTACAGTACGCAAACCTAGTCTGAAAATTCTACAAGTCTTCCTTTTCAGTGAAAGCACTATAAGAGAAGAGATTCAGAAACAGCAGCATTCCATGCTAGTATCTATCCTTGAGGAGATGATCACTTTTCCTAAGGCGCATTGATAGGTGCAGTTAAGTCACTATTCAGTACATTATACTAAAACGCTCTGTTAGTCATGCTTTGCAGCTCGCATGGGAAGTGCTTCAGAGAAAACTCTAACGAGAGCCAGCATTTGATCGTAGCAGCCTGCCTGCGTTACTTGTGCTGAATGTTCTGAAAGTTCGAAGTGATGCGTCAAAAAGACATGGTGATGTTAGAGTACAAAAGCCTAGACTGAAAGTTCTACAAGCAGCATCATTCTGCGTCTCATGCTGCTGGATCCCCTCCTGCATCTTCTGCTGCTGCTGCAAACTCAGCTGCATCTATTGATGCTGCATATCCAGCTGCATCTGATGCTGCTCCATCTCATGCGTAATCTGTGTAACTCCATATGTTGGTGCTGCATTTGATGCTTCGTCTCCTGCTGCAGTATCTGCTGGTGCTGCATCTCCTGCTGCAGCAGAAGCAGAAGCAGGAGAAGATTGAGCTGCACATTCAGAAGGATATGAAGCAGGATGATGCAGCAGGAGATGTAGCAATAGGAGATTACACAGGACATGCAGCAGCAGGAGATGCTGCATGAGATGCAGCAACAAGAGATGCAGCAGCATATTAAGCAGAAGGAGATACCACAGGAGGAGATGCAGCAGGAAATGCAAAAGCAGGAACTAAAGCTTGAGATGAAGTAGGAGATGCTACAGCAGGGGATGTCGAAGATGCCACAGGAATGCAGCAGCAGTACATCACGCAGGAGATACAGCAGAAAGAGATTGAGAAGCAGGACATACAGTATGAGACGCAGCAGCTGGAGATACAGAAGAAAATGCAGCAGCAGATGCAACAGCAGGAGATGAAGCAGCAGATTCAGCAGCAGGAGTTGCAGCAGTAGGAGATGCAGCAGGAGATTCTGCAGCAGAAGATTACGCAGGCGATGCAGCAGCTGGAGATGCAGAATCAGAAGATGCATCAGGAAATGCATCAGCAGACACAGCAGCCGGAGATTCAGCAGCAGGAGATCCAGCAGGAGAGGAGCATCATGACATGAATCCGCTGATGCATCAGGAGAACACGAAGCAGCAGATGCGGAAGCAGGAGATGCAGGAGGAGAACCAGAAGCAGCAGTTGCAGAAGAAGGAGATGTAGCAGGAGATGCAGCTGTAGATGAATCAGCAGCAGATGCAAGACAGGCAGCAGATGGAGATACAACAGCAGATGCAGCAGCAGGAGGTGCAGCAGCAGCTGCAGCCAGAAGAGATGCAGCAGTAGCTGCAGCAGCAGATGAAGCAGCAGTAGATGCAGCAGAATTGAATGAAGCAGGAGATTCAGCATCAGGAGATTAAGCAGCAGGAGATGAAGTATCAGATGCAGCACCAACATATGAAGCTACACGAGATTACGCAAGAGATGCAGCAGCAGAAGATGCAACAGCAGCAGATGCAGCAGCAGCAGATGCAGCTGGATACACAGCATCAGTAGATGCAGCTGGATATGCATCTGTTGATCATTCATCTACTGCTGCATCTCCTGCTACATCTCCTTCTTCTGCATCTACTGCTCCTGGTTCTCCTCCTGCATCTCCTGCTTCTGCATCTGCTGCTTCATATCCTCCTGGTGCATCTGCGGATTCATCTCATGATGCTACTCTCCTGCTGGATCTCCTGCTGCTGAATCTCCTGCTGCTGCATCCGCTGCTGCATCTATTGCTGCTGCATATCTTTCTGCATGTGCTGCTGCTGCATCGCTTGCTTCTGCATCTGCTGACGCATTTCCTGAAGCATCTTCTGATGCTGTATCTCCTGCTGCTCCATCTCCTGCATAATCTCCTGCTGCTGCATATGCAGGTGCTGCATCTGATGCTTCATCTCCTGCTGCTGCATCTGCTGGCGCTACATCTGCTGCTACACCTGCTGCTGCATCTCTTTCTGATGCATCTCCTGCTGAATCTTCTGCTGCTGCATCTTCTGCTGCATCTCCTGCTGCTGCATCTGCTGCTGCATCCACTGCTGCTGGTTCTCTTGCTGAATCTCCTTCAGCTGCTTATAATTCTCTGCATCTTCTGCTCTACATCTCCTGCTGCTGCATTTCCTGGTGCATCTCCTACTGCTGCCTCTGCTGAAGTATCTCGAAATTCTGCATCTCTTGCATCTGCTGCTGCATCTTCTGCTGATTCATCTTCTGCTGCATCTCTTCTTCTCCATCTACTGCTGCTGGACCTCTTCCTGTATCTCCTGCCTCTGCATCTGCTGCTTCATATCCTCCTGATGCATCTGCAGATTCATCTCATGATGCTAATCTCCTGCTGCTGCATCTGCTGCTGCATCGACTGCTGCTGCATCTGCTGATGCTTTTACTGATGCATCTTCTAATGCTGCATGCCCTGCCGCTACATCTGCTGCTGCATCTCCTGCTTCTGCATTAACGACACCATTTCCTACTGCTGCAACTCCTGCTGCTGCATCTGCTGCTGCATTTTCTTTTGTATCTTCAGCTGCTGCATCTCATACTGCATATCTTGGTACTTAATCTCCTTCTGCTGCATCTCTTGCTGAATCTCGGGCTGCTGTATCCCGTGCTGCTGCATCTCCTGTTTAATCTGCACGTGAATCTGCGGCTGCAGGACATGCAGCAGCAGGACATGCAGCAGCAGGAGATTCAGACGCAGAAGATACTGCAGAAATCACAGGAGCAGGAGATGCAGCAGAAGGAGGTGCAGCATCAGGAGATGAAGAAGTAGAAGCAGGTGCCGGAGATGCAGCAGGAGATATAGCAGTTGCATGTGAAGCAGCAAATGCAGAAGGAGATTCAGCAGCAGATGCAGAAGCAGATGCAGCAAGATATGAAGCAGGAGGAGATGAAGCAGGTAATGCAGCACCAGGAGATGCAGTAGGAGATGCAGAAGCAGCCGATGCAGCAGGAAATGCAGTAGCCGATGCAGTACAAAGAGATGCAGCAGCAGGGATACTGCAGCAGGAGAAGTAGCAGTAGATTCAGCAGTAGATGAAGCAGCAGCAGATTGACCAGATGGAGCAGAAGGAGATGCAGCAGGGGATGAAGCAGCAGATGTAACAGGAAACGGAGCATCAGGAGATGCATCCGCAGATGCATGAAAAGAGGATGCAGCAGGAGATGCAGTAGCAGGAGATACAGCAGCAGGAGATGCAGGACGACATCAGGTATCAGGAGATGTAGCAGCAGGGATACTGCAGCAGGAGAAGTAGCAGTAGATTCAGCAGTAGATGAAGCAGCAGCAGATTGACCAGATGGAGCAGAAGGAGATGCAGCAGGGGATGAAGCAGCAGATGTAACAGGAAACGGAGCATCAGGAGATGCATCCGCAGATGCATGAAAAGAGGATGCAGCAGGAGATGCAGTAGCAGGAGATACAGCAGCAGGAGATGCAGGACGACATCAGGTATCAGGAGATGTAGCAGCAGGGATTTTAGCAGGAGATGTAGCAGTACATGAAGCATATGCTGCTGATGCATCTCCTGCTGCATAGCCTTACACTGTGTCTCCTGCAGATTCATCTCTTGCTGATGCATCTTTTGCTGCCTCTCCTGCTACTGCATCTCCTGCTGCTGCATCCTTCTGCTAACATCTCCTGCTGCATCTTTTGTTGCTGCATCTCATGATCCTGATGTGTCAATTCCTGGTGCTGCATTTTCTGCTGAAATTCTTCTTTCTACATCTCCTGCTGCTGCATCTGCTGCAGCATCTCATCCTATGGCATTTCCTTCTTCTTCATTTTCTTCCTTCTCCTGCTAAAGGAGATGAAGCAGCAGATGCCGTAGGATATGCAGATTCAGCAGGATATGCCACTGGAGGAGATGCAGCAGCAGGAGATGCCATAGGATGAGATTCAGCAAAATATGCCAGTGGAAGAAAGGCAGCAGCAGATAATGCAGAAGGAGGAGATGCAGCAGATAATGCAGAAGGAGGAGATGCAGCAGCATCACATCCAGAAAGAGATGCAGCAGCAGGAGATTCAGCAGCAGGAGATGAAGCAGGAGATTCCACAGCAGACACAGCAGGATCTTCAGCAGCAGACACAGCAGCAGGAAATGCAGAAGAATGAGATGCAGTAGGAAGAGAATCTTCACCAGCTGCAGCAGCAGGACAAGCAGCAGCATATGCAGCAGGAGATGCAGCAGCAGGAGATGCAAAAGGGGATGTACCAGGAAATGAAGATTCAGCAGAGGATGCAGTAGGAAGAGAATCTTCACCAGCTGCAGCAGCAAAAGATACAGCAGGATATGAAGAAGGAGCAGATGCAGGAGGAGATACAGCAGCAGGAGATGCAGCAATAGATGAAGCAGGAAATGCACCAGGAAATGCATTCGAAGATGCATCAGCAGCAGATGCAGGAGGAGATGCAGCAGCAGGAGATGCAGCAAGAGATTTAGCAGGAGATGCAGCAGCAGGAGATGTAGGATATACAGTAGCAGTAGATGCGACAGCATCAGATGCAGCAGGAAATGAAGCAGTAAATGCTGCAGCATCTATTCTACATCTCCTGCTGCGAAATCGCCTGCTGCTAAATCTCCTGCTGCATCTCCTACTGCATCTCATGCTGCATCAGTTCGTATCAGAAGCTTCTGCTTCTCCTGCTGCTGCATCTCCAGCTGTTGCATGTCCTGCTGCATTTCCTGCTGCTGCATGTCATGCTACTGCATTTCCTGCTGCTAAATCTCCTTCTAAATGTGGTGCTGAATCTGCTGCTGCATCTCCTGCTACTCCATCTCCTACTGCTGCATCTGCTGCTTAATCCCCTGCAGAATTCTGCATCTCCTGCTCTTGCTTATGCTGTGGCATATCCAGCTGCTACAAATGCTGCTGCATCCCCTGCTTCTGCAAATCCTGCTTCATCTCCTCCTGCTGCATCTCCTTCTGCTGCATTGCTTGCTGCATCTCGATCTGCTGCGCATGCTGCTGCTGCACCTGCCACTGCAGCATTTACTGCTGCTGCATCTCCTGCTGCATTTCTTGCTGCTGCGTCTCATGCTGTTTCATTTCCTGCTGTATCTCCTGCTGAATCTCCTGCTGGAGCATCTCCTTCTTCATCTCCTGCAGCTGGATATTTTGCTGCATCTCCTTCTGCATCTCCTGCTGCTGCATCACTTACGGCTGTATCTCCTGCTGTATCTCCTGCTGAATCTCCTGTTGCAGAATCTCCTACCACATTTCCTGCTGTAGAATCTCCTACTACGTTTCCTGCTGCAGTATCCCCTGCAGCATTTGCTGCTGCTGCATCTCCTGCTGCTGGAACTCCTGCAGTGTCAATTCCTGCTGCTGAATCTCCTGCCTCTTTATCTTCCACTGCTGCATCTGCTGCTGAAACTGCTGCTGAATCTGCTGCTGCATCTGCTGTGGCTGCATCTTTTTCTACTGCATCTCCTGCTGCTGCATCTCCTGCTGAATCTCCTGCTGCATTTCCTTTGCTACATCTCCTGCTGCATCACCTGCTGAAGATGCATCTCCTGCTGCATAGCATGCTGATGCACCTAATGCTGCTGCATCTGTAACTACATCTCTTTCTGCATGTCCTGCTGCATCTGCTGTTGCCTCATCTCCTGCTGTTGCATGTCCTGCTGCTGAATCTCTTGCTGCATCTCCTGCTGCATCGCCTGCTTCTGTATTACCTGCTGCATCACCTCCTGCTGCGTCTGTTGCTGCATCCCCTTCTGCTACATCTCCTGCTGCATCTCTTGCTGCTGCATCTCATGATCCTGCATTCTCTACTGTGGCAATTCCTGGTGCTGCATTTTCTGCTGAATTTCTTCTTTCTACATCTCCTGCTGCTGCATCTCCTGCTGAATCTGCATTTCCTGCAGCATCTGCTGCCTAATCTCCGGATGCTGCATCTGTTGCTGCTGCATCTGCTGCAGCATCTCTTTCTGCTGAATCTCTGATGCATCTCCTGCTGCTTTGCTGATGCATCAGCTACTGTATCTCCTGCTGCTTCATTTCCTGCTGCTTTATAAACTACTGCTTCATATCCTCCTGCTGCATATCCGGCTTCAGCATCTCGTATTGTGTTTCCTGGTGCCGCTTCTCCTGCTGCATCTCCTTCTGCTGTGTCTTCTGCTTCTGCATTTGCTACTTCATCTGCTGCGGCATCTCCTGCTGCATTTCCTGTTGCTGCATCTCCTTCTGCCTCATCTTCTGCTGATGCATTTCCTGCTGCATCTCCTGCTTCTGCATCTCCTGCAGTATTTACTACTGATGCATCTCCTGCTGCATCTTCTGCTTCTGCATCTCCTGCTGCTGCGTCTGCTGCATCATCTCCTCCTGTCTCTCCTCCTACTGCATCTCCTGATGCAGTATCCTCTGAAAAAGCTCTCCTGCTGACTCTGCATCTCCTGCCTCATCTGCTTCGGCATCTCCTTCTAATGCGTCTCCTGGTGCAGCTGCTGCAGCATCTGCTGTTACCTCCCTGCTGCTGCTGCACCTACTGCTGCATATCCTGCTGCTGAATTTCCTGATGAATCTGCTGCTGCATCTGCTTCGGCTGCATCTCCTGCTGCTTCATCTCCTGCTCTTGCATCTCCTTCTGCTGAATCTCCTCCTGAATATCCTGCAGCATCTCATGCTTCTACATATTCTGCTACATCTCCTGATGCATCTCCTTCTGAATATGCATCTCCTGATGCTTCTCCTCCTGCTGCATCTCCTACTGCTCTGTCTCCTGCGGCATCTCCTGCGGCATCTCCTGCTACTGGATCTCCTGCTGAAGATGCATATCCTCCTGCATCTTGTGCTTCTGCATCCCCTGCTGCTGTGTCTACTGTTCTATCACTTGCTGCATCTGCAGAAGTAGATGAAGAAGAAGGAGATTCAGCAGGCGGCATCGCCTGGTGCTGCTTTGGCTGCTGCTGCATCCCCTAATAGATCTCTTTCTGCTTAATCTCCTGCTGCTGCATCTCTTTCTTCATTCTCCTTCTGCTGCATACCTTGCTGCTACGTCTCGTTCTCCATCACCGGCTGCATCTCCTTGTGCATCACCTGCAGTTGCATCTCCTGCTAAAGCTTCTCCTGCTGTATCTCCTGCTGCTGCATATTCATCTGCATTTCCTGCTGCAGCTCTTCCTACTGCATCTCCTTCTGAATCTACTACTGCTGCATCAGTCGATGCAGAAGAAGGAGAGGTAGCAGGAGATGCAGCATTAGATGAATCAGCAGCAGATGCAGAAGCAGATGCAAGAGATGCAGCAGCAGCATATGCAGCAGCAGGTGCAGCAGTAGGAGGTGCAGCAGGAAATGCAGCAGCAGGAGATGCAGTAGCAGGAGATGCAGCAACAGTTGCAGTAGCAGGAGGTGCTGAGAATGATAAACAGCAGAAGGAGATACAGCAAGAGATACAGAAGCAGGAGATGCAGCAGCGCATGGAGCAGCAGGAGATGAGGCAGCAGGATATGTAGCAGGATATGCAGCAGTATGTGAAGAAGCAGCAGATGCAGCAGCAGGAGATTCAGCAGGAGATTCAGAAGGAAGATATGCAGCAAGACATGCAGTAGAAGCGGTAGAAAAAGATGCAGCAGCAGGACCTGCAGCAGATGGAGATGCAGCCGCAGCAGATGCAGTAGCATTTTCACCAACAGATTCAGTAGGAGATGGAACAACAGGAGATGTATCAGCAAGAGATGCACCTGCAGGAGATACCGCAGCAGATGAAGCAGAAGATGCAGCAGCAGATGCAGCAGGAGGTGCAGCAGCAGCAGGAGAATCAGCAGGAGATGCAGCAGCAGGATATGCACCTGGAGGAGATACAGCAGCAGATGAAACAGCAGATGCAGCAGCAGGAGGTGCAGCAGTGGGTCATACCACAGGATGAGATTCAGCAGGATATGCCGCTGGGGAAATGCAGCAGATAATGCAGAAGGAGGAGCAGCCCAATATAGAGCAGGAGATTCTGCAGGAGGTGCAGCAGCAAGAGATACATAAAGAGTTGCAAAATCAGACCCAGCAGCAGGAGATTCAGCAGCAGAAGATGAAGCAGGAGATACAGCAGGAGATTCATAAGGATGAGTTGCAGCAGCAGGTGATTCGGGAGTAGGAGGTGCAGCAGGAGATTCAGCAACATATGCAGCAGGAGATTCAGCAGCAGCAGATGCAGCAGAAGATGAAGCAGAAGGTGCATCAGGAGATGCAGCAGCAGATGCAGGAGGAATGGCAACAGCAGGAGATGAAACAGGATATGTAGCATCAGGAGATGCAGCAGCAAGATCTGAAGGAGCAGGAGACGCAGCAGCAGATGCAGCAGGAGATGCAGGAGTAGGAGCTGCAGCAGGAAATGCAGCAGCAGGAGATGCAGTAGCAGGAGATGCAGAGCAGAAGATGTAGTTAATGATAATCTGAAGAAGGAGATTCAGCAAGAGATACAGCAGCAGCAGGAGATGCAACAGCAGGAGATGCAACAGCACATGGAGCAGCAGTAGATGATGCAGCAGGATATGCAGCAAGATATGCAGAAGTATGTGAAGAAGCAGAAAATGCAGCAGGATATGCAGCAAGATATGCAGAAGTATGTGAAGAAGCCGAAGATGCAGCAGCAAATGCTACAGATGCAGCAGCAGGAGAATCAGCAAGAGGTGAAGCAGGAAGATATGCAGCAGGAAATGCAGAAGATGCAGCAGCACGAGCTGCAGCAGAGGGAGATACAGCCGCAGCAGATGCAATAGCAGTTTCAGCAGCTGATTCAGTAGGAGATGCAACAAGAGGAGATGCATCACAGCAGGAGATTCATCAGAAAGCTATGCATCAGGAGGAGATGCATCAGAAAGACATGCAGCAACAGATGCAACAGCAGGAGATTCAGCAGTAGATGTAGCAGCAGGAGATGCAGCAGTAGATTCAGCAAGAGGAAATGCCGAAGCAGAAGATACTGCAGAAAAAGCAGCAGCCGGAGATGCAGCAGAAGGAGGTGCAGCATCAGGAGATGCAGAAGTAGATGCAGATGCAGGAGATGCAGCAGTAGCAGATGAAGCAGCAAATGCAGAAGGAGATTCAGCAGCAGATGCAGCAGCAGCAGATGCAGCAGCAGGTGCAGCAAAATGAGATATAGCAGGAGATTCAGTAGTAGATGAAGCAGCAGCAGATGCAGCACCAGAAGCAGCAGATGGAGCAGATGGAGATGGAGCAGGGGATGAAGCAGCAGATGTAACAGGAAACGGAGCATCAGGAGATGCATCCGCAGATGCATGAAGAGAGGATGCAGCAGGAGATGTAGTAGCAGGAGATACGGCAGCAGGAGATGCAGGACGACATCAAGTAGCAGGAGATGCAGCAGCAAGAATTTTAGCAGTAGATGTAGCAGTACATGAAGCATATGCTGCCTCTGCATCTGCTGCTGCATCTGCTGCTGCTGCATCTCCTTAATCATCTGCTGCATCTGCTGATTCTTCATGTACTGCTGCATTTCCAGCTGCTGCATCTGCTGCTGCATCTGCTTCGACATCTCTTTCTGCTGAATCTCTGATGCATCTCCTGCTGCTTTGCTGCTGCATCAGCTGCTGTATCTCCTGCTGCTGCATTTCCTGCTGCTTTATAAACTACTGTTTCATATCCTGCTGCTGCATATCCGGCATCAGCATCTCGTATTGCGTCTCCTGGTGCTGCTTCTGCTGCTGCATCGCCTGCTGCACCTCCCGGTACTGCATCTCTTGATGCTGCATCCCCTGCTGCATCTTTTGCTTCTGTATCTTCTACAGCATCTTCTGCTGCTGCCTCTCCTGCTTAATCTACATGCAGCAGAAGGCGATGCATGAGGAGATGCAGCAGGATGACATGCAGAAGCAAGAGATGCATCAGGAGATGCAGCCACAGGTGATGCATATGGATATACAGCAGCAGATGCAGCAGCAGATGTGGCAGCAGGAGATGTAGGAGGGATGCAGCAGAAGGAGATACAGAAGGAGATTCATCAGCAGACGTAGCAGCAGAAGACAGGCAGCATCAGGACACGCAGCAGGAGATGCATATTCAGCAGGAGATGAATAAGGAGTTGCAGTAGGAGATGCAGGAGAATATTCAGCAGGGATGAAGCAGCAGGACATGAAGCAGCAGGAGATGCAGAAGCAGGTGATGCAGGAGAAGGAGATAAGGCAGCAGGACATGCACTATGATATGCAGCAGCTGGAGATGCAGAAAAAATGCAGCAGGAGTTGCAGTACCAGCAGATGGAGATGCAGCAGAAGGATATGCAGCAGGAAATGCAGCAGCAGGAAATGCAGCTGGAGATGCAGCGGGAGATTCTGCAGCAGGTGATGCCGCAGGAGATGCAGCAAGAAATGCAGAAGCAGGAGAACCATCAGGAGAGTAGCATCATGAGAGGAACCTGCCGATGCATCAGGAGGATACGAGGCAGTAGATGCAGCAGCAGATGCAGCAGCAGGAGATCACACAGGAGATGCAGCAGCAGGCGATGCAGGAGTAGGAGATGCATCAGGATATGCAGAAGCAGATGCAGCAGGAGATAGATTTAGCAGGAGATGCAGAGGCAGGAGATGCAGCAGCAGGAGATGCAGCAGCAGGAAATAATAGAATCATAGGATAACCAGGTCTGATGAGACCCACCGGATCATCGAGTCCAACCATTGCTATCAAACACTAAACCATGCCCCTTAGCACCTCGTCCTCCCATCTCTTAAACACCTCCAGGGAAGGTGAATCAACCACCTGCCTGGGCAGCCTGTTCCAGAGCCCAACGAACTTTTCTGTGAAAAAATATTTTCCTGATGTCTCGCTCTAGAGCCTCAACATTCTTCTTCTGGTGAGGGGCCAAGAACTGAACACAGGTATTCGAGGTGCGGTCTCACCAGTGCCGAGTCCAGAGGGAGAATAACCTCCCTAGACCGGCTGGTCACACCGTTCCTGATACAAGCCAAGGTGTCACTGGCCTTCTTGGCCACCTGGGCACACTGCTGGCTCATGTTCAATCGGCTGTCAACCAACACCACTAGGTCCCTCTCTTCCAGGCAGCTTTCTAGACAGACTTCTCCTAGTCTGTATGCAGCTATATATACAGAAGCAGGAGATGCAGCAGCAGGAGATGCTGCAGCAGGAGATGCTGCAGCAGATGCTGCAGCATATGTAGCAGGAGGAGGTGCAGCAGGAGATTCTACAGCAGGAGATTCACCAGGAGATGCAGCAGCAGGAGATGCAGCAGCAAGAGATGCAGAGAGGTAGATGCAAAGAAGAAGATGCAACAGCAGGAGATTCAGCCGCAGTAAATGCAGCAAGAGTTGCAGCAGCATCAGATGTAGCATCAGATGCAGCATCAGAAGGTGCACCAGCAGGAGATGTAGCAGTATATGAAGCAGCAGCAGATGCAGCAGCAGATTCAACAGATGCAACTGTAGTAGATTAAAAAGGAAATGCATCAGCAGGAGATGCAGCAGTGGGAGATGCATCAGGAGATGCAGAAGCAGATGCAGCAGGAGATAGATTTAGCAGGAGATGCAGAGGCAGGAGATGCAGCAGCAGGAGATGCAGCAGCAGGAAATAATAGAATCATAGGATAACCAGGTCTGATGAGACCCACCGGATCATCGAGTCCAACCATTGCTATCAAACACTAAACCATGCCCCTTAGCACCTGGTCCTCCCATCTCTTAAACACCTCCAGGGAAGGTGAATCAACCACCTGCCTGGGCAGCCTGTTCCAGAGCCCAACGAACTTTTCTGTGAAAAAATATTTTCCTGATGTCCAGTCAAAGTCTACCCTGGTGGAGCTTGTGGCCTTTCTCTCTTGTCCTGTCCCCTGTCACTTGGCAGAAGAAGCCAACTCCCTCCTCTCTACAACCTCCTTTCAGGTAGTTATAGAAAACCATGAGGTCTCCTCTCAGCCTCCTCTTCTCCAAGCTAAACAACCCCAGCTCTCTAAACGACTCCTCATAGGGCCTGTTTTCCAGCCCCTTCACCAACTTAGTTGCTCTTCTCTGGACTCGCTCTAGAGCCTCAACATTCTTCTTCTGGTGAGGGGCCAAGAACTGAACACAGGTATTCGAGGTGCGGTCTCACCAGTATGAGATGCAGCAGCAAGAATTTTAGCAGTAGATGTAGCAGTACATGAAGCGTATGCTGCTGATGCATCTCCTGCTGCATATCCTGCTACTGTGTCTCCTGCAGATTCATCTCTTGCTACTGCGTCTCCTGCTACTGCATCTCCTCTTGCTGCATCTGCTGCTGCATCCCCTTCTGCTACATTTTCTGCTGCATCTTTTGCTGCTGCATCTCATGCAGCAGAAGATACAGCAGCAGGAGATGTCGCATGAGATTCAGCAGCAGGAGATGAAGCAGGAGATGAAGTCGAAGATGCAGAAGCAAATGCATCAGGAGATGCAGCAAGATGAGATGCAGCTGCAGCAGCTGCAGCTGGAGAAGCAGCAGCAGAAGCAGCTGGTGATGCAGCAGAAGATGCAGCAGGAGATGAAGTAGCAGATGCAGCAGGAGATGTAGCGGAAGCAGCAGAAGCAGCTCTAGCAGCTGGAGATACAGGAGGAGATGCAGCAGGAATTACAGCAGCAGGAGATGCTGCACGAAATGCAGCAGGATATGCAACAGCATGAGATGGGGCAACAACAGACGCAGCAGGACATGCAGAAAAATATGCAGCAGCAGACGCAGCAGCATTATGTGCATCAGCATGATATGCAGCAGGAGATGCAGCAAAGGAAATGCAGCAGCAGATTCAGCAGGAGATGCAGCAGCAGAAGATGCAGTATAAAAAATTTGCAGCCGCAGTAGATGCAGCAGCAGATTCAGCAGCAGTTTCAGCAGCAGATGCAGCAGCGGAAGATGAAGAAGCAGGAGATTCAGCAGCAAGAGTTTCAGCAGCGGGACTTGCAGCAGCAGGAGATTCAGCAGGAGATACATCAGCAGGAAATGCAGCAGGGGATTCTGCAGCAGGAAATGTGGTAGGAGATTCTTCAGCAGGAGATGCAGCAGGAGATGATGTAGCAAGATAGGCATCAGCAGTTGCAGCAGGAAGTGCAGCAGCAGATGCAGCAGGAGATTTAGCAGCAGAATATTCAGCCGCAGATGCATTCAGCTGGATATGCAGCAGGAGATGCCGAAGCACTAGTTGCATCAGCAGGAAATGCATCTGCAGATGCTGCAGGATATGCAGCACCAGTAGATGTGTCTGCTGGTGCATGAGCAGAGCGTGCAGGAGGAGATGTAGCAGCAGGAGATACAGCAGCAGGAGATGAAGCAGCAGATGCAGCAGCAGGAAATGCAGCAGTACATGAAGAATCAGCAGATGCAGCAGCAGATGATTAAGGAGATGCAGCAGCAGGAGATGAAGCAGCAGGAGATGAAGCAGCAGATGGATCAGGAGGTGCAGATTCAGTAGGAGATGTAGCAGCAGAAGATGCTGCAACAGATGATGCAGCAGGAGATGCCGCAGAAGGAGATGCAGGAAGACATGCCGCAGGAGGAGATGCAGCAGGTAATGCAGCAGCAGGAGATGCAGAAGGATATGCAGGAGAAGGAGGTGCAACAGGAGAGGAATATTCAGCAGGAGATGCAGAAGGATATGCAGGAGAAGGAGATTCAGCAGCAAGAGATGCAGCACAAGATCCAGCAGGAGGTTTATCACCAGGAGATGCAGTAGCAGGAGATGCAGCAGCAGCTGCAGCAGGAGATTCAGCAGGAGATACAGCAGGAAATGCAGCAGTAGATGAAGCAGCAGGAGGTGCAGCAGGACATGCAACAATTGGAGATGCATGAGCAGGAGATGCATGAGCAGGAAATGTAGGAATAAATGAAGCAGTAGATGCAGCAGGAGATATAGTTACAGGAGATTCTGCTGCAGGAGATGCATCTGCAGGAGATGCAACAGTAGATGCAGCAGGAGATGCTGATTCAGCAGGAGAGTCAGTAGCAGGAGATTTTGCAGAAAATGCTGAAGCAGGAGATACATCAGGGAATGCAGCATCAAGAAATGCAGCACCAGGAGATGCAGCAAGAGGAGATGAAGCAGCAGCGATGTAGAAGGAAAAATGCATCAGGAAATGCAGCACCAGGCATTGCCACAACAGGAGATGCAGGATCATGAGATGCAACAACAAGAGATGCAGCAGGAGATGTAGCAGAAGGAGATGCAGCAGAAGGAGGTTCTGCAGGATATGCATATTCAGCAGGAGATGGAGCAGGAGATTCAGAATAAGGAGGTGCAGCAGGAGATACATCCTGACATGCAGAAGAAGGAAATTCAGCAGCAGGATTGAAGCAGCAGGAGATGCATCCGCCGAACATACAGCATCAGGAGACACAGCAGGAGATGCAGCAGCAAGAGTTGCAGCAGGAGATGCATATTCAGCAGGAGAAGTAGTAGCAGGAGATGCTGCAGAAGATGCAGAAGCAGGAGATGCAGCAGGAGATGCAGCAGCAAGAGATGAATCTGCAGGAGATACAGTAGCAGGATATACAGCAGGAGATGCATCAGCAGGATATGCTTCATGCACTGCGAAGTCTCCTGATAAAATTCCTGCTGCTGCATCTCCTGCTACTTGATGTCGTCCTGCATCTCCTGCTGCTGTATCTCCTGCTACTACACCTCCTGCTGCATCCTCTGCTCATGTATCTGCGGATGTATCTCCTGATGCTCCGTTTCCTGTTACATCTTCTTCTCTGCATCAACCTCTCTGCATCTCCTGCTGAATCTCATGTAGCATCTCCTACTTCTTCATCTCCTGCTGCTAAATCTCCTGCTGCATATGATGCTCCTGCATCTCCTGTGGCATCTGCTGCTACTGCTGCATCTCCTGCTGCATCCACTGCTGCTTCAACTCCTGTTACTGCATCTCCTGCTGCATCTCCTGCTGCTGCATCTCTTGCTGCATCTCCTGCTACTACATCCCCTGCTGCTGCATATCCTGATTATTCATCCGTTGCTGCATCTTCTGATGCTGCATTTCCTGCTCAATATCCTGATTTTTCATCCGTTGCTGCATCTTCTGATGCTGCATTTCCTGCTCAATATCCTGCTGAATCTCCTCCTGCTGCATCTCCTGCATCTACTGCTACATCTGCTGCCGATTCATCTACTGCTGCATCTCCTGCTACATCTGCTGCTGCTGCATCACCTGCTGAATCTCCTGCTTCCGTATTACCTACTGCATCTCCTGCTGCTGCATCTCTTGCTGCATCTCCTGCTACTACATCCCCTGCTGCTGCATCTCCTGCTGCTGCATCTCTTGCTGCATCTCCTGCTACTACATCCCCTGCTGCTGCATATCCTGATTATTCATCCGTTGCTGCGTCTTCTGATGCTGCATTTCCTGCTCAATATCCTGATTTTTCATCCGTTGCTGCATCTTCTGATGCTGCATTTCCTGCTCAATATCCTGCTGAATCTCCTCCTGCTGCATCTCCTGCATCTACTGCTACATCTGCTGCCGATTCATCTACTGCTGCATCTCCTGCTACATCTGCTGCTGCTGCATCACCTGCTGAATCTCCTGCTTCCGTATTACCTACTGCATCACCTCCTGCTGCATCTCCTGCTGCCGCATATCCTCCTGCTGCATCTCCTGCAGCATATCACGCTGCTGCATTTCTTGCTTCAGTATATACTACTGCATTTCCTGCTGCTGCATCTCCTGCTGCTGAATCTCTTGCTGCATCTCCTGCTGCATCTGCTTCTGCATCTCCTGATGCTGAATCTCTTGCTGCATCTCCTGCTGCATCTGCTTCTGCATCTCCTGATGCTGAATCTCTTGCTGCATCTCCTGCTGATGCATCTGCTTCTGCATCTCCTGATGCATCTCCCACTGCTGCATCTCCTGCTGATGCATTTCCTTTTTAATCTACTACAGTTGCATCTGTTGAATCTGCTGCTGCATCTGCTGCTGCTTCATATACTGCTACATCTCCTGCTGGTGCACCTTCTGATGCTGCATCTGATGCTACATCTGATGCTGCTGCAACTCTTGCTGCATTTACTGCGGCTGAATCTCCTGCTGTTGCATCTTCTTCTTTGCATCTACCTCTCTGCATCTCTTGCTGCTGCATCTCCTGCTGCTGCATCTCCTGGTGAATCTCCTGCTGTAGAATCTCCTGCTGCACCTCCTCCTGCTTCATATGCTGCAGCATCTGCTGCAGCATCTCCTGCTGCAGCATCTCCTGCTGCTGCATCTCCTGCTTCTGTATATATAGCTGCATACAGACTAGGAGAAGTCTGTCTAGAAAGCTGCCTGGAAGAGAGGGACCTAGTGGTGTTGGTTGACAGCCGATTGAACATGAGCCAGCAGTGTGCCCAGGTGGCCAAGAAGGCCAGTGACACCTTGGCTTGTATCAGGAACGGTGTGACCAGCCGGTCTAGGGAGGTTATTCTCCCTCTGGACTCGGCACTGGTGAGACCGCACCTCGAATACCTGTGTTCAGTTCTTGGCCCCTCACCAGAAGAAGAATGTTGAGGCTCTAGAGCGAGACATCAGGAAAATATTTTTTCACAGAAAAGTTCGTTGGGCTCTGGAACAGGCTGCCCAGGCAGGTGGTTGATTCACCTTCCCTGGAGGTGTTTAAGAGATGGGAGGACGAGGTGCTAAGGGGCATGGTTTAGTGTTTGATAGCAATGGTTGGACTCGATGATCCGGTGGGTCTCATCAGACCTGGTTATCCTATGATTCTATTATTTCCTGCTGCTGCATCTCCTGCTGCTGCATCTCCTGCCTCTGCATCTCCTGCTAAATCTATCTCCTGCTGCATCTGCTTCTGCATATCCTGATGCATCTCCTACTCCTGCATCGCCTGCTGCTGCATCTCCTGTGTGATCTCCTGCTGCTGCATCTGCTGCTGCATCTACTGCCTCGTATCCTCCTGATGCATCGGCAGGTTCCTCTCATGATGCTACTCTCCTGATGGTTCTCCTGCTTCTGCATTTCTTGCTGCATCTCCTGCGGCATCACCTGCTGCAGAATCTCCCGCTGCATCTCCAGCTGCATTTCCTGCTGCTGCATTTCCTGCTGCATATCCTTCTGCTGCATCTCCATCTGCTGGTACTGCAACTCCTGCTGCATTTTTTCTGCATCTCCAGCTGCTGCATATCATAGTGCATGTCCTGCTGCCTTATCTCCTTCTCCTGCATCACCTGCTTCTGCATCTCCTGCTGCTTCATGTCCTGCTGCTTCATCCCTGCTGAATATTCTCCTGCATCTCCTACTGCAACTCCTTATTCATCTCCTGCTGAATATGCATCTCCTGCTGCGTGTCCTGATGCTGCCTGTCTTCTGCTGCTACGTCTGCTGATGAATCTCCTTCTGTATCTCCTTCTGCTGCATCCCTCCTACATCTCCTGCTGCCACATCTGCTGCTGCATCTGCTGCTGTATATCCATATGCATCACCTGTGGCTGCATCTCCTGATGCATCTCTTGCTTCTGCATGTCATCCTGCTGCATCTCCTCATGCATCGCCTTCTGCTGCATGTAGATTAAGCAGGAGAGGCAGCAGCAGAAGATGCTGTAGAAGATGCAGAAGCAAAAGATGCAGCAGGGGATGCAGCATCAAGAGATGCAGTACCGGGAGGTGCAGCAGGCGATGCAGCAGCAGAAGCAGCACCAGGAGACGCAATACGAGATGCTGATGCCGGATATGCAGCAGCAGGATATGAAACAGTAGTTTATAAAGCAGCAGGAAATGCAGCAGCAGGAGATACAGCAGCTGATGCAGCAGCAAAGCAGCAGGAGATGCATCAGAGATTCAGCAGAAAGAGATGTCGAAGCAGATGCAGCAGCAGATGCAGCAACAGATAGAGCATCAGGAGATTAAGCAGTAGATGCCGCAGGAAATGCAGATTCGGCAGGAGATGCAGCAGTAGGAGATGTAGAAAGAAGAAATTCTACAGAAAATGCAGCACCAGGAATTGCTACAGTAGAGGATGCAGGATCATTGAGATGCAGCAGCAAAAGATGCAGCAAGAGGAGATGCAGTAGCAAAAGATGAAGCAGCAGATGCAGCAGCTGGAAATGCAGCAGTACATGAAGAATCAGCAGATGCAGCAGATGATTAAGGAGATGCAGCAGCAGGAGATGCAGCAGCAGATGCAGAGGCAGCATATGCTTCATGTACTGCTACATCTACTGCTAAAATTCTTGCTGCTGCATCTCCTGCTACTTGATGTTGTCCTGCATCTCCTGCTGCTGTATCTCCTGCTACTACATCTCCTGCTGCATCCTCTGTTCATGCATCTGCGGATGCATCTCCTGCTGCTGCATCTCCTGCTGCTACATCTCCTGCTTCTGCATCTCCTGCTCCTGCATCTCCTGATGCATCTTCCGCTGCATCTCCTGATGCATCAACTGCTTCATCTCCTGATACTGCATCTCCTGCTGCATTTTCTTTTGCATCTGCTGCTTCAATTACTGGTACATATTCTGCTGCTGCATCCCCTGCTGCTGCATCTGATGTGGCATCTCCTGATGCACCTCATGCAGCTGCACCTCCTGCTGCTGCATCTTCTTCTCTGCATCTGTTTATATGCATCTCCTGCTGCAGAATCTCCTGCTGCAGAATCCCCTGCTGAATCTGCTGCTGCTCTATCTCGTCCTGCTGCATCTCCTGCTTCATCTCACCTGCATCTTCTGCGACTGCTGCTGAAACTCCTTTTTCTGACTCTCCTGCTGCATCTATTGCTTCTGCATCTCCTGCTGCTGCATCCCCTGCTGTATCTAATAGTGCTGCATCTCCCACTGAATCTTGTGTTCTGCATCTCCTGCTTCTGCATCTGCTGCATCATCTATTCCTGTCTCTCCTCCTACAGCATCTCCTTCTGAATCTCCTGTTGCATCTCCTGAAGCTGTACCTGCTGAAACATCTCTTCCTTCTGCATCTCCTTCTGAATATGCATCTATTGCTGCATCTCCTGCCAGATCTCCTGCTGCTGCATCTCCTGCCAGATCTCCTGCTGCTGCATCTCCTGCTAAATCTCTTGCTGCATCTCCTGCTGCTGCATCTCCTCCTGCATCTGCTGCTGATGCATCTTCAAATGCATTTCCTGGTGCATTTCCTGCTTCATCTATTGCTGCATCTCCTGCTGCTGTATCTCCTCCTGCATCTGCTCCTTCTTCATATCCTGCTGTATCTTTTGCTGCTGCATCTGGTGAAGATTCTCTTCCTACTGCATCTCCTGCTGAATCTTCATGTCTTGGTACATCCTCTTTTGCATCTCCTGATGCATATGCTGCTGCTTGTCCTGCTGCTGCATCTCCTTCTGCATCTCATTCTTCTGCATTTCCTGCTGCTGTGTCTGCTGCTGAACGTCCTGCCGCGTCTGCTGCGGAATCTCCTGCTGCATCTCTTGCTGCTGCATCTCCTTCTGGATGTGATGCTGCTGCATCTCCTTCTGCTGCATCTGCTGCTGCATCTCCTCCTTCTGCATTATCTGCTGCTGCCTCTCCTCCAGTGGCATATCCTGCTGAATCTCATCCTATGGCATCTCCTGCTGCTGCATCTCCTCCAGTGGCATATCCTGCTGAATCTCATCCTATGGCATCTCCTCCTCATGCATCTCCTACTTCTGCATCTGTTGCTGCATGTCCTTCTGATGCATCTCCTCCTGATGCATAGCTTTCTGATGAATCTCCTGCTGATGCATCTACACTTGTTGCATCTCCTACTGAATCAGCTGCTGAAACTGCTATTGCAGTAGACAAAAATGCAGCAAGCGATGCAGGAGCAGGAGATGCAGCAGCAGGAGATGCAGCAGTAGATGAATCAGTAGCAGATGCAACAGCAGTAAATGCAGCAACGGCAGATGCAGCAACGGCAGATGCAGCAGCAGCAGATGCAGCAGAACGAGATGCAGCAGGAGACTTAGCAGCAGAAGATGCAGCAGAATATGCAGCTGCATGATATGCAGCAGCAAGAGATGCAGCAGGAGATGCAGAAGCAGGATATGTAGGAATTGATGCAGCAGGAGATGCAGCAGGAGCTTTAGCAGCATGAGATTTCGCAGCAGGAGATGTAGAAGAGATGCTGCAGCAAGAGATGCAGCAGTAAGAGATTCAGCAGGAGATGCATCAGGAAGCGATGCAGCAGGAAATGCAGAAGATGCAGCAGAAAGTGATGCATAAGGAGATGCATCAGGAGAAGATTCATCAGCAGGAGATGTAGCAGAAGATGCAGCCACAAAAGATGTAGCAGGAGATGCAGCAGGAGATGCAGAAGGAGACACAGTAGCAGGAGGAGATGCAGCAGAAGATTGAGCAAGTGGAGATGCAGTCTTAGATGCAGCAGCAGGAGATGCAGCTAGAGATGCAGCAGCAGGAGATGCATAAGCAGTAGGAGATAGATCCAGCAGGATTAGATCGAATAGCAGGAGATGTAGCAAGAGATGCAGTAGTGGATGAATAAGCAGGAGATGTAGCAGTAGGAGATGCAGCAGGAGGGGTTGTAGCAAGAGATACAGCAGCAGTAGATGCAGCAGCAGATGCATATTCCGCAGATGCAGCAGGAGCAGATAGAGCAGCACTAGATGCAGCAGCAGTAGGTGTAGCTGGAGATGCAGCAGTAGATGAAGCAGCACAATATGCATCAGCACATGCTGCAGATGCAGCAGTTATATATTCAGCAGGAGTAGCAGCAGGAAGAGATGCAACAGGATATGCAGAAGAAGATGCATCAACAAGAGATGCATCAGGAAATGCACAAGCAGGATATGCATCAGCAGGAAATGCTACAGCAGGATATGGAGCAGGAGATGCAACAGAATAAGCAGCATCAGTAGATGCATCTGCAGATGCAGCAGTAAGATTCAGCAGAGCATGCAGCAGGAGACGCAGCAGCAGCAGGAGTAGCAGGTTCAGCAGGAGATGCAGAAGCAGGAGATGCAGCAACAGGAGATGAAGCAGGAGATGCAGCAGCGGATATATATTCAGCAGTAGATGCAGCCACAGGAGATATAGCACTACGAAATGCAGCAGCAGGAGATGCAGCAGCAGGAGATGAAGCAGCAGATGCAGCACCAGCATATGCAGTAGAAGGAGATTATGTGGAAGATGCAGTAGCAGAAGATTACGGAGAAAATACAGCAGCAGGAGATGCAGTATCCCAAGATGCATCAGGAAATGCATCTGAAGATGAAGGAGCAAGAGATACAGCAGCGGCACATGCAGGAGGATTTGCAGCAGCAGAGAATTCAGCAACAGGAGATCAACTAGGAGAGTAGCGTCATGAGATGAATCCGCAGATGACTCAGAAGGATATGAAGCAGCAAATGCAGAAGCAGGAGATGCAGGAGGAGATCCAGGAGCAGCAGATGCAGAAGAAGGACAGGTAGCAGGAGATGAAGCATTAGATGAATCAGCAGTAGATGCAGCAGCAGATGCAAGAGATGCAGCAGCAGATGAAGCAGAAGGAGATGCCGCAGGAGAAGATGAAGTAGGAGATACAGAAGCAGGAGATGCAGTAGGAGGAGATGCAGCAGCAGTAGACGCAGCAGGGAATGCAACAGCAGGAGATGCAGAAGGGTGAGATGCAGCAGGAGATGTAAAGCAGGAAATACAGCAGGAGATGCAGAAGGAGATGCAGCGAGATATGCAGCAGGACCAGATGCAGAAGAAGCTGATAAAAACGGAGTTGCAGCAGAAAGATATTCAGAAACAGCAGATGCAACAGGAGATGCAGTAGAAGCAGAGGCAGGAGAAGATTCAGCTGCAGATTCAGAAGGATATGAAGCAGGATGATGCAGCAGGAGATGTAGCAATAAGAGATTACACAGGACATGCAGCAGCAGGAGATGCAGCATGAGATGCAGCAACAAGAGATGCAGCAGCAGATTAAGCAGAAGGAGATGCCACAGGAGGAGATGCAGCAGGAAATGCAGAAGCAGGAAATACAGCTTGAGATGCAGCAGGAGATAAAGCAGGAGGTGCCGCAGCAGGAGATAAAGCATGAGGTGCCACAGCAGGTGATGCCGAAGGAGATGCTGCAGGAAATGCAGCAGCAGGAGATCACACAGGAGATACAGTAGAAGGAGATCGAGAAGCAGGACATGCAGTATGAGATGCAGCAGCTGGAGATAGAGAAGAAAATGCAGCAGCAGATGCAGCACCAGCAGATGCAGCAGCAGGAGATGAAGCAGCAGATTCAGTAGCAGGAGATGAAGCAGCAGGAGATGCAGCAGTAGGAGATGCAGCAGTTAATGTAGCAGCAGAAGATGCTGCAGGAGATTTTGCAGCAGAAGATTATGCAGGAGATGCAGCAGCAGGAGATGCAGAATCAGAAGATGCATCAGGAAATGCATCAGCAGATGCAGCAGCAGGAGATTCAGCAGGAGAGTAGCATCACAACATGAATCCACCGATGCATCAGGAGCATATGAAGCAGCAGGTGCAGAAGCAGGAGATGCAGGAGGAGAACCAGGAGCAGCAGTAGATGCAGAAGAAGGAGATGTAGCAGGAGATTCTGCAGCATTAGATGAATCAGCAGCAGATGCAGCAGCAGATGCAAGACATGCAGCAGTTGGAGATACAACAGCAGATGCAGCAGCAGGAGGTACAGCAGGAGCTGCAGCCAGAAGAGATGCAGCAGTAGATGCAGCAGCAATAGATGCAGTAGAATTAGATGAAGCAGGAGATTCAGCATCAGGAGATTAAGCAGCAGGAGATGAAGTATCAGATGCAGCACCAACATATGGAGCTACACGAGATTACCCAGGAGATGCAGCAGCAGAAGATGCAACAGCAGCAGATGCAGCTGGATATGCAGCATCAGTAGATGCAGCTGGATATGCATCTGTTGATCATTCATCTACTGCTGCATCTCCTGCTACATCTCCTTCTTCTGCATCTACTGCTCCTGGATCTCTTCCTGCATCTCCTGCTTCTGCATCTGCTGCTTCATATCTTCCTGGTGCATCTGCAGATTCATCTCATGATGCTACTCTCCTGCTGGATCTCCTGCTGCTGAATCTCCTGCTGCTGCATCCGCTGCTGCATCTATTGCTGCTGCATATCCTTCTGCATATGCTACTGCTGCATCGCTTGCTGCTGCGCCTGCTGACGCATTTCCTGAAGCATCTTCTGATGCTGTATCTCCTGCTGCTCCATCTCCTGCATAGTTTCCTGCTGCTGCATATGCTGGTGCTGCATCTGATGCTTCATCTCCTGCTGCTGCATCTGCTGGTGCTACATCTGCTGCTACACCTGCTGCTGCATCTCTTTTTGATGCATCTCCTGCTCAATCTCCTGGTGCTGCATCTGCAGCATTTGCTGCTGCATCTGTCGTTGCTTCACCTACTGCTGCACATCCTGCTACATATCTTGATGCTGCATCTATTGCTGTTCCATGTGCTGCTGCATCTCCTGCTGCTGCATCTTCTGCTGCATCTCCTGCGGCTGCATCTGCTGCTGCGTTCACTGCTCCTGGTTCTCTTGCTGCATCTTCTTCGGCCACTTATAATTCTCTACATCTTTTGCTCTACATCCCTTGCTGCTGCATTTCCTGCTGCATCTCCTACTGCTGCCTCTGCTGAAGTATCTCGAAATTCTGCATCTCTTGCATCTGCTGCTGCATCTTCTGCTGATTCATCTTCTGCTGCATCTCTTCTTCTCCATCTACTGCTGCTGGACCTCTTCCTGCATCTCCTGCCTCTGCATCTGCTGCTTCATATCCTCCTGATGCATCTGCGGATTCATCTCATGATGCTACTCTCCTGCTGCATCTCCTGCTGCTGCATCCACTGCTGCATCTCCTGCTGCTGCATCCGCTGCTGCATCTACTGCTGCTGCATACCCTTCTGGAAGTGCTCCTGCTGCATCTCTTGCTGCTGCATCTGCTGATGCTTTTACTGATGCATCTTCTGATGCTGCATGCCCTGCTGCTGCATCCCCTGCATAATCTCCTGCTGCTGCATGTGCTAGTGCCTAGTGCTGCATCTGCTGGTGCTACATCTGCTGCTGCACCTGCTGCTGCACCTGCTGCTTCTGCATTAAATGCTGCATCTCCTACTGCTGCAACTCCTGCTGCTACATGTGCTGCTGCTGCTGCATCTGCTAGTGCATTTTCTTTTGTATCTTCAGCTGCTGCATCTCATACTGCATGTCCTGGTCCTTAAATCTCCTTCTGCTGCACCTCCTGCTGAATCTCGTGCTACTGCATCTCCTGTTTAATCTGCATGTGAATCTGCCGCTGCAACAGTGCGGCTGCATCTCTTGCTGCTGTATGTACTGCCGCTGCAACTCTGTGATTCTGTGAATCTGCTGCTGCAGAGCTGCACTTCCATCTCCTGCTGTTACATCTCCTGCTGCTGCATCACCTGCTGCATTTCCTGTTGCTGCATGTCCTTCTGCAGCATCTCCTGCTGATGCATGTCTTCCAGCTGCATCTTTTGCTTCTGCATCTCCTGCAGCTGCGTCTCATGCTAAATATCTTGCTGAATATCTTGCTGCTGCATCCTCTATTCCTGCATGTCCTACAGCATCTCCTGCTGCTGCGCTCTTGCAGTGGCATCTCCTACAGCATCTCTTGTTGCTGGATTTCTTGCAGCTGAATCTCCTGCTGCTGCATCTTCTTTTTATGAATCTCCTGCTGCATCTCCTGCTGCTGCATCCCCTGCTGTATCTACTACTGACGCATCTCCTGCTTCATCTTCTCCTTCTGCATCTCCTGCTGCATCTCCTGCTTCTGTGTCCGCTGTTCTATCTCTTGCTGCATTTGCTGCTGCTGCATCTCCTGCTTCATCTCCTGCTGCTGCATCTCCTGCTGCTGTGTCTAGGCTGTATCTACTGCTGCACCTGACGCTGATGCATATCCTGCTGCTGAATCTCCTGTTGCTGCGTCTCCTCCTGCATCTGCAGTGGCATCTCCTGCTGCATCTGTTGCTGCTGTATCTCTTGCTGCTCTGTCTACTGCTGCTTATCCTGCTGCAACCCTTGCAGCGGCATCTCCTCCTACTAAATCTCCTGCTACTGCTGCATCTGCTGCTGTATCTCCTACAGGTGCATCTCCTGCTGCTGCATCTGCTGCTGCATCTCTTTCTGATGCATCTACTGCTGCTGCATCTGCTGCTGAATCTGTTGCCGAAACTGCTACTGCATCTGCTGCGGCTGCATCTCCATCTGTTGCAGGTCCTGCTGCTGCACCTTTTCCTGCCGCATCTCCTGCAATTCCTGCTGCATATCTTCCTGCTGCATCTCCTGCTGAATCTCCATCTGCTGCATCTGCTGCTTCTTCACATACTGCTGCATATCCTGCTACATATCCTCCTGCTTCATCTACTGCTGCTCTATGTGCTGCTGCATCTCCTGCTGCTGCTTCTGCTGCTGCTGTATCTCTTGCTGCATCTCCTTCTGCTGTTTATCATTCTCAGAATCTTCTGCTCTGAAGCTCCTGCTACTGCATCTCCTGCTGCTGCATCTGTTGCTGCATCTCCTGCTACTGCATCTCCTGCTGGTGCTGCATCTGCTGCTTCATATCCTGCTGCTGCATATCATAGTGCATCTTCTTCTGCTCTATCTCCAGCTGCTGTATCACCTAATGCATCTCCAGCTGCATCTCATTCTTCTGCATCTACTGCTCAATATGCATCCCCTGCTGAATCTCCTGCTGCGTCTTGTGTTGCTGCATCTCCTGCTTCTGCATCTACTACAACATCTCCTTCTTCTGCCTCTCCCATTGAATCTGCATCTCTGCTGCAGTATCCTCCTGCTGCTGAATCTCATCACAGAATCACAGAATCACACAGAATCACAGAATAACCAGGTTGGAAGAGACCCACCTGGATCATCGAGTCCAACCATTCCTCTCAGTCAGCATGGGTATATGAAAGGCAGGTCCTGCCAAACCAGCCTGATCACCTTCTAAGACAAGGTGATCCACTTGATGGATGAGGGAAAGGCTCTCCTCCTGCTGGATCGTCTCCTGCATCAGGTGCTGCTGCAACTTCTATTGCTGCACCTCCTGCTGTAACTCCTTCTGATTCATTAGCGGATTCATCTCATGATGCTGCTCTCCTGCTGCAACTCCTGCTGCTGAATCTCCTGCTGGTGCATACCCTGCTGCATGTACTTCTGCTGCATCACCTGCTGCTGAATCTCCTGCTGGTGCATACCCTGCTGCATCTACTTCTGTTTCGTACTCTCCTGCATTTCATGCTGCTTCATCTCCTGTGTAATGTCCTGCTGCTGCATCTGCTGCTGCAACTCCTGCTGCTGCATCTCCTGCTTCATATTCTTTTTGAAGCATCTGCGGATTAATCCCATGATGGTGCTCTCTTACTGGGCTTCCTACTGCTGTATCTTCTGCTGCTAAAAACGCTGCTGCATCTACTGCTGCTGCATTTTCAGCTACATATGCTGCTGCTGTACCTCCTGCTGCTGCATCTGCTGATGCATCTCCTTATGTATCTCCTGCTGCTGCATTACCTGCTGCTGCATCTCCTGCGTAATGTCCTGCAGTTCCATATGTTTGTGCTGCATCTTAGGCTTAATCTCCTGCTGCTGTATCGGCTGGTGCTGCATCTTAGGCTTAGTCTCCTGCTGCTGCATCTGCTGGTGCTGCATCTGCCGCTGCATTTGCTTCTGAATCTGCAACTACTGCATCTCATACTGACTGTTCTGCTTTTCAGTCTCCTGTTGCTGCACTTCCTGTGTGATCTCCTGCTGCTGCATCTCCTGCTGCTGCATCTCCTGCTGCTGCATCTCCTGCTATATCTCTTGGTGCTGCAACTCCTTCTGATGCATATCTTGCTTCAACTCCTGCTGCTGCATTACCTTCTGCCAATTTTCCTGCTGTATTTCCTGCTACTGCTTCTCCTGCTGCTGCATCTGCTGCTTCATCTCCTGGTTCTACATCTGCTACTGCTGTATCTCCTTCTGCATCTGCAGCATCTCTTGCTGCTGCATCTCCTGCTGAATATCCTGATGATGCAGCAGCAGGAGATGCAGCAGGAGATGCAGCAGCAGGAGATGTAGCGGGAGATGCAGCCGGAAGAGATGCATTAGTAGGTGCAGCAGCAGGAGATGCATCAGGTAATGCAATAGGGGACGCAGCAGCGGGAGATGGAGTAGCACAAGATACAGCAGGAGATGCAGGAGGATCTTAGGGAGATAGAGCAGCAGGATATACAGGAGGAAATGAAGCAGGAGATGCTGCAGCAGGAGACTAAGCCATGGGACAAGCAGCAGGAGAAGAAGAAGCAGGAGATGCAGAAGCAGAAAATGCAGCAGAAGGTTAAGCCGGAGAAGCAGTAGCAGGAGATGCAGCAGGAGATGCAGCAGCAGGGGAAACAGTAGCAGGAGATGCAGAGAAGAAGATGCAGGGAATGAGAAGCAGAAGCAGGAGATGTAGCCACAGTAGATGCAGTAAGAGATGCAGCAGCAGCAGATGGAGCAGCAGTAGATGTAGCAGGAGATGCAGCAGTATGTGAAGCAGCAGCAGATGCCGCAGCACAGGCTGCAGATGCAGCAGTAAGAGATTCAGCAGGAGAAGCAGCAGAAAGAGATGCAGCAGGAAATGCAGAAGACGCAGCCAAAAGTGATGCATAAGGAGATGCATCAGGAGAAGATTCATCAGCAGGAGATGTAGCAGGAGATGCAGCCACTAGAGATGCAGCAGGATATGCAGAAAGATATACAGTATCAGGTGATGTAGCAGCAGGAGATTGAGTAAGAGGAGATGCACCATCAGATGCAGCAGCAGACAAAGCAGCAGCAAGAGATGAAGTAAAAGATACAGAAGCAGGAGATGCAGAAGCCGGAGAGGTATCAGGAGAGATGCAGCAGGTTATGCATCTGCAGTAGACGTAGCAGGGTATGTACCAGCAGGAGATTCAGCAGCAGGATAGCAACATCAAGAGATGAATCCGCAGATGTGTGAGAAGGAAAAGCAGCAGGAGATGCAGAAGCGTGAGACACAGCAGGAGCTGCAACAAAAGGAGATGCAGAAGCAGGGGATTAAGCAGCAGGTGCAGCAGGAGGAGATGGAGTAGCAGGAAATGTTGCAGCAGATTCAGCACCACATCTAGCAGGAGATGAAGCAGCAGAATATACAGTAGCAGGAGATACAGCAGCAGAAGATGCAGCAGGATATGCAGCAGCAGGAGATGCAGAAGCAGGATATGTAGGAATTGATGCCGCAGGAGATGCAGCAGGAGATCTAGCAGCCGGAGATTTCGCAGCAGGAGATGTAGAAGAGATGGTGCAGCAGCAGAAGATGCAGCAGCAGATGCAGCAGCTAATGCAGCAGATGCAGCAGTAAGAGATTCAGCAAGAGATGCATCAGGAAGAGATGCATCAGGAAATGCAGAAGATGCAGCAGAAAGTGATGCAGCAGCAGGAGCTGCAGCAGACGGAGATGCGTCCGCAGCAGATGCAGTAGCAGTTTCAGCAGCAGATTCAGTAGGGGATTCATCAGAAAGCTATGCATCAGGAGGAGATGCATCAGAAGGACATGCAGCAGTAGATGCAGAAGTAGAAGATACAGAAGCAGGATATGCACCTGCAGGAGGTATAGTAGCAGATGCAGCAGCTGATGCCACAGCGGGAGATGCAGCATCAAGAGAAGCAGCAGGAGATGCAGCAGCAGGAGATGCCATAGGATGAGATTCAGCAGGATATGCCGCTGGAGGAGATGCATCATCAGGAGTTGCAGAAGGAGGAGATGAAGCAGGAGATTAAGCAGCAGGAGATGCAGCAGCAGGAGAAGCAGCAGCATATACAGCAGGACATGCAGCAGCAGAAGATGCAAAAGAGGATGTACCAGGAAATGAAGATTCAGCAGAAGATGCAGTAGGAAGAGAATCTTCACCAGATGCAGCAGCATGAGATGCAGCAGCAGGAGATTCGGCAGGAGATACGGCAGGAAGATATGCAGCAGGAAATGCAGTAGATACTGCAGAAAAAGATACAGCAGCAGGACCTGCTGCAGATGGAGATGCAGCTGCAGCAGATGCAGTAGCAATTTCAGCAACATCCATCGGGAGATGCAGCAGCAGGATACTCATCAGCAAGAGATGCATTAGAAGGACATGAAGCAGCAGCAGGATATGCTCCTGGAAGAGATACAGCAGCATATGCAGCAGCAAGAGATGCAGCAGCAGGATATGCAGCAGCAAGAAATGCAGCAGCAGGATATGCACCTGGAAGAGATACAGCAGCAGATGCAGCCGCAGATGCAGCAGGAGATTCAGCAGCAGCAGGAGATGCAGAGGCAGGAGATACTGCAGCAAATGCTGCAGCAGGAGAATCAGCAGGAGATGCAGCAACAGGTCATGCCACAGGATGAGATTCAGCAGGATAGGCCGCTGGGGAAATGCAGCAGATAATGCAGAAGGAGGAGAAGCAGCCCGATATAGAGCAGGAGATTCCACAGGAGATGCAGCAGCAAGAGATGCATAAGGAGTTGCAAAATCAGACGCAGCAGGAGAAGATGAAGCAGCAGATACAGCAGGAGATTCAGAAGGAGGAGGTGCAGCAGCAGGAGATGCAGTAGCAGGAGATGCAGCAGCAGGAGATTCAGGAGTAGGAGATGCAGCGGGAGATGCAGAAGGAGATGCAGCAGCAGATGCAGGAGGAATTGCAGTAGCAGGAGATGAAACAGGATATGTAGCACCAGGAGATGCAACAGCAAGAGATGAGGGAGCAGGAGATGCAGCAGCAGATGCCATAGAAGATACAGCAGGAGATGCAGCAAGAGATGCAGCAGCGGATGCAGCAGGATTTTCAGCTGTAGGAAAATGCAGCAGGAGATGTAGCATTAGAAAATGCAGCATTAGAATATGCAGAATTAGAAGATGCAGCAACAGGAGATGAAGCAGCAGGAGAAGCAGGAGGAGATGCAGCAGGGGACGCAACAGAAGATGCAGCAGCAGGAGCTGTAGAAGAAGGACATGCAGCCGCAGCAGATGCACAAGAAGATTCAACAGCATATTCAGCAGGATATGCATCAGCAGCGGATGCATCAGCAGTAGATGCATCCTCAGAAGATGCATCAGCAGAGGATTGAGAACATGCAGCACGAGATGCAGCAGGAGATGCATCTGAAAATACAGCAGCAGGGGATGCATCAGCAAAAGATGCAGCAGGAGATGCAGCAGCAGTAGATTTAGCAGCAAATTAAGCAGCAGAGGCTTCAGCAGCAGATGCAGCAGCAGATTATTCAGCAGATGCAGCAGAAGGAGATTCAGCATCAAATACAGGAGCCGAGGCATCAGAAGCAGATGCAGAAGCAGGAGAGGCAGCAGCAGGAGATGCCGCAGTAGGAGATGCAGAAATAGATGCAGAAGCAGGAGATGCAGCAGCAAAAGATTCAGCAGGAGATAAAGTAGGAGGGGATTCAGCATGAGATGAAGAAGGACGAGATGCAGCAGGAGATGAAGCAGCAGGACATGCAGCATTAAGAATTGCAAAAGCAGGAGATGCAGCAGCAGGAGATGCAGCAGCAGATGCATCAGGAGACGCATGAGCAGTAGATGCAACAGCAGGAGATGCATGAGCAGGAGATGCATGAGCAGGAGATGCAACAGTAGATGTAGCAGGAGATGCAGCAGTAGGAAATGCCTCAGCAGGAGATGCAGGTACAGCTCTGTAGCAGCAGATTCAGCTGCAGGAGATGCAGCCACAGAAAACACAGCAAGATTTTCAGCAGGAGATGCAGCAGAAGGCGATGCATGAGGAGATGCAGCAGGATGACATGCAGAAGCAAGAGATGCATCAGGAGATGCAGCCACAGGTGATGCATATGGAGATACAGCAGCAGATGCAGCAGCAGATGTGGCAGCAGGAGATGCAGAAGGGATGCAGCAGAAGAAGATACAGCAGGAGATGCAGCAGCAGACGCAGCAGCAGAAGACAGGCAGCATCAGGACACGCAGCAGGAGATGCGTATTCAGCAGGAGATGAATTAGGAGTTGCAGTAGGAGATGCAGGAGAATATTCAGCAGGGATGAAGCAGCAGGACATGCAGCAGCACGAGATGCAGAAGCAGGAGATGCAGGAGAAGGAGATAAGGCAGCAGGACATGCAGTATGATATGCAGCAGCTGGAGATGCAGAAAAAATGCAGCAGGAGTTGCAGTACCAGCAGATGGAGATGCAGCAGAAGGATGTGCAGCAGGAAATGCAGCAGCAGTAAATGCAGCTGGAGATGCAGCGGGAGATTCTGCAGCAGGTGATGCCGCAGGACATGCAGCAAGAAATGCAGAAGCAGGAGATCCATCAGGAGAGTAGCATCATGAGGGGAATCTGCCGATGCATCAGGAGGATACGAGGCAGTAGATGCAGAAACAGGAGATGCAGGAAGACATCCAGGAGCAGGAGATGCAGAAAAGGAGATGTAGCAGGAGATGCAGGAGTAGATGAATCAGCAGCAGATGCAGCAGCTGATGCAAGAGATGAAGCAGCAGTAGATGCAGCAGCAGATGCAGCAGCAGGAGATCACACAGGAGATGCAGCAGCAGGCGATGCAGGAGTAGGAGATGCATCAGGATATGCAGAAGCAGATGCAGCAGGAGATAGATTTAGCAGGAGATGCAGAGGCAGGAGATGCTGCAGCAGATGCAGCAGCAGGAGATGCAGCAGCAGGAGATGCAGCAGCGGGGAATAATAGAATCATAGGATAACCAGGTCTGATGAGACCCACCGGATCATCGAGTCCAACCATTGCTATCAAACACTAAACCATGCCCCTTAGCACCTCGTCCTCCCATCTCTTAAACACCTCCAGGGAAAGTGAATCAACCACCTGCCTGGGCAGCCTGTTCCAGAGCCCAACGAACTTTTCTGTGAAAAAATATTTTCCTGATGTCCAGCCAAAATCTACCCTGGTGGAGCTTGTGGCCATTCTCTCTTGTCCTGTCCCCTGCCACTTGGCAGAAGAGGCCAACTCCCTCCTCTCTACAACCTCCTTTCAGGTAGTTATAGAAAACCATGAGGTCTCCTCTCAGCCTCCTCTTCTCCAAGCTAAACAACCCCAGCTCTCTCAACGACTCCTCATAGGGCCTGTTTTCCAGCCCCTTCACCAACTTAGTTGCTCTTCTCTGGACTCGCTCTAGAGCCTCAACATTCTTCTTCTGGTGAGGGGCCAAGAACTGAACACAGGTATTCGAGGTGCGGTCTCACCAGTGCCGAGTCCAGAGGGAGAATAACCTCCCTGGACCGGCTGGTCACACCGTTCCTGATACAAGCCAAGATGTCACTGGCCTTCTTGGCCACCTGGGCACACTGCTGGCTCATGTTCAATCGGCTGTCAACCAACACCACCAGGTCCCTCTCCTCCAGGCAGCTTTCTAGACAGACTTCTCCTAGTCTGTATGCCGCAGTATATACAGAAGCAGGAGATGCAGCAGCAGGAGATGAAGCTGCAGGAGATGCTGCAGCAGATGCTGCAGCATATGTAGCAGGAGGAGGTGCAGCAGGAGATTCTACAGCAGGAGATTCAACAGGAGATGCAGCAGGAGATACAGAAGCAGGAGATGCAGCACCAGGAGATGCACCAGGAGATGCATCAGGAGATGCAGGAGGAGATGAAGCCGTAGGAGATTCAGCAGCAGGAGATGCAGCATGAGATGAGGCAGCAAACTAAATACCAGCAGATGAGGCAGCAGGAGATGCAGCAGGAGGAGATGTAACAGGAGATGCAGCAGTAGATGAATCATCAGCAGATGTAGCAGCAGATGCAGGAGATGCAGCAGGAAGAGATGCAGCAAGAGGAGATTCAACAGGATGCTGAGCAGGAGATGCAGCAGAAGAAGATGCTGCAGGAGATGAAGATCAGGAGATGCAGCAGCAGGAGATGCAACAAGAGATGCAGAAGCATTAGATGTAGTAGCAGGAGATGCAGAAGGAGATGCAGCAGCAGGAGATTTAATAGCAGGAGATGCAGAAGGAGATGCAGCAGCAGGAGATGTAGCAGAAGATGCAGCAGCAGCAGATGGTACAGGAGATTCACCAGGAGATGCAGCAGAAGGATATGCAGCAGCAGGAGACGCAGCAGGAGGTCATGCAGTAGGTAATTCGGAAGCAGGAGATGCAGCAAGAGATTCAGCAGCAGGAGAAGCAGCAGCAGATGCAGCAGCAAGAGATGCACCAGCATGAAATGCAGCAGTAGATACAGAAGCAGGAGTTGCAGCAGCAGGAGATGCAGCAGGTAATGAAACAGGAGAAGCAGGAGGAGATTCAGCAGGTGATGCAGCAGCAGCAGATGTAGCAGGAGATGCAGATGTAGCAGGAGTTGCAGCAGTAGAAGAATCAGCAGCAGATGTAGCAGCAGATGCAGGAGATCACAGAATCACAGAATAACCAGGTTGGAAGAGACCCACTGGATCGTCGAGTCCAACCATTCCCACCATTCCCTAAATCATGCTCCTAAGCACCTCATCTACCCTAACCTTAAACACCTCCAGGGACGGTGACTCAACCACCTGCCTTGGCAGACCGTTCCAATGCCTAACCACCCTCTCCGTGAAGAACTTTTTTCCTTACCTCAAGCCTAAATCTCCCCTGGCGGAGCTTGAGGCCATTCCCTCTCATCCTGTCCCCTTTCACTTGGCAGAAGAGGCCAGCTCCCTCCTCTCCACAACCTCCTTTCAGGTAGTTGTAGAGAGTAATAAGGTCTCCCCTCAGCCTCCTCTTCTCCAGGCTGAACAACCCCAGCTCTCTCAGCCGCTCCTCATAAGATTTGTTCTCCAGCCCCTTCACCAGCTTTGTTGCTCTTCTCTGGACTCGCTCCAGAGCCACGACATCCCTCTTGTGGTGAGGGGCCAAGAACTGAACACAGTACTCGAGGTGCGGTCTCACCAGTGCCGAGTACAAGGGGAAAATAACCTCCCTGGACCTGCTGGTCACGCCGTTCCTGATACAAGCCAAGATGTCATTGGCCTTTTTGGCCACCTGGGCACACTGCTGGCTCATGTTCAATTGGTTGTCAACCAACACCCCCAGGTCCTTCTCCTCCAGGCAGCTTTCCAGCCAGGTTTCTCCTAGTTTGTACCTCTGCTTAGGGTTGTTGTGCCCCAAGTGCAGGACCCGGCATTTGGCCTTGTTAAACCTCATGCCGTTGGTCTCAGCCCAGCAGTCCAGCCTGTTCAGGTCCCTTTGCAGAGCCTCCCTACCCTCCAGCAGATAGACACTTCCTCCCAGCTTGGTGTCATCTGCAAACTTGCTAAGGGAGGACTCAATGCCTTCATCCAGGTCGTTGATAAAGACATTAAACAGGACTGGACCCAGGACTGAGCCCTGGGGAACTCGATTTGTAACAGGCCTCCAGCTGGATTTAACTCCATTTACCACCACCCTCTGGGCCCGGTCATTCAACCAGTTTTTCACCCAGGAGAGTGTGCACCGAGATGCAGCAGGAGGAGATTCAGCAGGTTATTGAGCAGGAAATGCAGCATCAGAAGATGCAGCAACGGATGTATAATCAGGAGATGCAGCAGCAGAGGATGTAGTAGCAGGAGATGCAGCCAGAGATGCAGCAGCAGGAGATGCAGCAGCAGGGGATGCAGCAAGAGATGCAGCAGCAGGAGATGCAGCAGCAGGGGATGTAGTAGCAGGAGATGCAGCAAGAGATGCAGCAGCAGGAGATGCAGCAGGAGATGCAGTAACAGGAGTTAAGCAGCAGTGGATGCAGCAGGGAATGCAGCAGCAGCAGCAGATGCCGCAGGAGATGCAGGACCATCATATGCAGCAGGAGATTTAGCAGCAGGAGATGAAGAAGAAGGAGATGCTACAGGAGATTCAGCAGGAGATGCAGAGAGGTTGATGCAGAGAAGAAGATGTAGCAGAAGGAGATACAGCAAAATATTCAGCCGCAATAAATGCAGCAAGAGTTACAGCAGCAGAAGATGCAGCAGTGGATGTAGCAGCAGAGGATGCAGCAGCAGAGGATGCAGCAGCAGGAGGTGTAGCAGGAGATGCTGCAGAAGATGAATCAGCAGCAGAAGCAGCAGCAGATTCGGCAGATGCAGCAGTAGTAGATTCAGAAGGAGGTGCAGTAGGAAGAGCTGCATCAGGAAATGCAGATGAATATGCAGCAGCAGGACATACAGCAGGAGATGCTTTCACAGGAGATGAATCTGCAGGTGATGCACAAGGAGATGCAGCTGGTGATGGAGAACGAGGTGCAGCAGCAGAATATGCAGCATCAGGAGATGAAGCAGGAAATGCTTCAATATGAGTTGCAACATGAGATGCAGCAGCAGATGAAGCAGAAGGAGATGCAGCAGCAGACAAATTAGAAGGAGATGCAGAAGCAGGAGATGCAG
The DNA here is from genome assembly GCA_033459285.1 of Clamator glandarius. Taxonomy (NCBI): domain Eukaryota; kingdom Metazoa; phylum Chordata; class Aves; order Cuculiformes; family Cuculidae; genus Clamator; species Clamator glandarius. The sequence goes on along the minus strand of JAUNZM010002085.1, from coordinate 14,527 downwards.
CAGCAGGAGCAGCATCAGGAGATACAGTAGCTGATGCATCAGCAAAGGAGCAGGAGATGCATCAGAGATTCAGCAGAAAGAGATGCTGCAGCAGATGCAGCAGCAACAGATGCAGCATCCGGAGATTAGGCAGCAGATGCTGCAGGAAATGCAGATTCAGCAGGAGATGCAGCAGCAGGAGATGTAGAAAGAAGAAATTCAGCAGAAAATGCAGCACCAGGAATTGCCACAGTAGAGAATGCAGGATCATGAGATGCAGCAGCAAGAGATGCAGCAGGAGATGTAGCAGAAGGGGATGCAGCAACAGACGCAGCAGGAGGTGATGCAGCAGGTAATACAGAAGCAGGCGATGCAGCAGGAGATGCAGCAAGAGATTCAGCAGCAGGACATGCAACAGCAGGAGATGAGGCAACAGCAGATGCAGCAGGACATGCAGAAAGAGATGTAGTTACAGATGCAGCAGCATTAGGTGCATCAGCATGCTATGCAGCAGGAGATGCATCTTCAGCAGGTGATGCAGCAGGAGATGTAGCAAAGGAAATGCAGCAGGAGATGCAGCAGCAGGAGATGCAGTAGAAAAAGATGCAGCCACAGCAGATGCAGCAGCAGATTCAGCAGCAGTTTCAGCAGCAGATGCAGCAGTGGAAGATAAAGAGGCAGGAGATTCAGCAGCAGGAATTGACACTGCAGGAGTTCCAGCAGCAGGAGATGCAGCAGCAGCAAATGCTGCAGGGGATACTGCAGCAGGAAACGTAGTAGGAGATTCTACAGCAGGAAATGTGGTAGGAGATTCTGCAACAGGAGATTCAGCAGGAGATACAGCAGGAGATACAGCCGTAAGTGATGCAGCAGCAGGAGATGCAGAAGGAGATGCAGCAAAATATCCAGCTGCAGGAGATGAAGAAGGAGATGCTCCAGCAGGAGATTCAGCAGGAGATACAGCAGGAAATGAAACAGCATGAGACGCAGCAGCAAGAAATGCAGCAGGAGATGCAGCAGCAGTAAATGCTGCAGTGGCAGGTGCAGCAGCAGCATGCGCAGCAGATCGAGATGCAGCAAGCAATGCAGCAGAAGGAGATGCAGCAGGAGGAGATGAAGCAGGATTTGCAGAAGCAGGGGATGCAGCAGCATTTGTAGCAGCTGGATATGCCACAGCATAAGCAAGAGCAGGAGATGCAGAATTCTGCAGGGGATTAAGCAGCAGATGCAGCAGTAGGAGATGGAGTAGCAGGAGATGCAGCAGCAGATTCAGCACCACATTTAGAAGGAGATTTAGCAGCAGGAAATGCAGTAGCATGACATGCAGCAGCAGGAAATGCAGCAGGACATGCAACAGCTGGAGATGCAGCAGCAGGAGATGCAGAAGCTTCTGATACGAACTGATGCAGCATGAGATGCAGTAGGAGATGCAGCAGGAGATTTAGCAGCAGGCGATTTCGCAGCAGGAGATGTAGAATAGATGCTGCAGCATTTACTGCTTCATTTCCTGCTGCATCTGATGCTGTCGCATCTACTGCTACTGTATATCCTACATCTCCTGCTGCTGCATCTCCTGCTAAATCTCTTGCTGCATCTCCTGCTGCTGCATCTCCTCCTGCATCTGCTGCTGATGCATCTTCGAATGCATTTCCTGGTGCATTTCCTGCTTCATCTATTGCTGCATCTCCTGCTGCTGTATCTCCTCCTGCATCTGCTCCTTCTTCATATCCTGCTGTATCTTTTGCTGCTGCAGCAGGTGAAGATTCTCTTCCTACTGCATCCTCTGCTGAATCTTCATTTCCTGGTACATCCCCTTTTGCATCTCCTGCTGCATATGCTGCTGCTTGTCCTGCTGCTGCAGCTGGTGAAGATTCTCTTCCTACTGCATCTCATTCTTCTGCATTTCCTGCTGCTGTGTCTGCTGCTGAAGATCCTGCTGTGTCTGCTGTGGAATCTCCTGCTTCATCTCCTGCTGCTGAATCTCCTGCTGCTGCATCTCTTTCTGGATGTGATGCTGCTGCATCTCCTTCTGCTGCATCTCCTCCTTCTGCATTATCTGCTGCATCTCCTCCTTCTGCATTATCTGCTGCTGCCTTTCTTCCACTGGCATATTTTGCTGAATCTCATCCTATGGCATCTCCTGCTGCTGCATCTCCTCCAGTGGCATATCCTGCTGAATCTGCATATCCTACGGCATCTGCTGCTTCATCTCCTTTAGCAGGAGAAGGAAGAAAATGAAGAAGAAGGAAATGCCATAGGATGAGATGCTGCAGCAGATGCAGCAGCAGGAGATGTAGAAAGAAGAATTTCAGCAGAAAATGCAGCACCAGGAATTGACACATCAGGATCATGAGATGCAGCAACAAAAGATGCAGCAGGAGATGTTAGCAGAAGGATGCAGCAGCAGGAGATGCAGTAGCAGGAGAGGCAGCAAAAGATGCATCAGCAAGAGATGAATCTGCAGGAGACACAGTGTAAGGCTATGCAGCAGGAGATGCATCAGCAGCATATGCTTCATGTACTGCTACATCTCCTGCTAAAATCCCTGCTGCTACATCTCCTGATACCTGATGTCGTCCTGCAACTCCTGCTGCTGTATCTCCTGCTACTACATCTCCTGCTGCATCCTCTTTTCATGCATCTGCGGATGCATCTCCTGATGCTCCGTTTCCTGTTACATCTGCTGCTTCATCCCCTGCTGCATCTCCTTCTGCTCCATCTGGTCAATCTGCTGCTGCTTCATCTACTGCTGAATCTACTGCTACTTCTCCTGCTGCAGTATCCCTGCTGCTGCATCTCTTTGTACTGCATCGGCTACTGCATTTCCTGCTGCATCGGCTGCTTCTGCATCTCCTACTGCATCTCCTGGTGCTGCATTACCTGCTTCATCTCCTCCTGCTTCATATCTTGCTGCATCTGCTTCTGCATCTGCTGCTGAATCTCCTTCTGCATTTGCTGCTTCACATGCAACTGCTATATCTCCTGCTGCATCTCCGGCATCTGCTTCTACTTCTTCATCTCCTGATGCTGCACCTCCTTCTGCTGCATCTCCTGCTCCTGTGATTTCTGCAGTATCTTCTGCGTCTGAATCTCCTGCTGCTGCATGTCCTGCTGCTGCATGTCCTGCAGCCGCAGATTCACGTGCAGATTAAACAGGAGATGCAGCAGCACGGGATACAGCAGCCCGAGATTCAGCAAGAGATGCAGCAGAAGGAGATTAAGTACCAAGATATGCAGTATGAGATGCAGCAGCTGAAGATACAAAAGAAAATGCAGCAGCAGATGCAGCAGCAGGAGTTGCAGCAGTAGGAAATGGTGTCGTTAATGCAGAAGCAGGAGATGCAGCAGCAGATGTAGCGGCAGGGCATGCAGCATTAGAAGATGCATCAGTAAAAGCATCAGCAGATGCAGCAGCAGTCGATGCAGCAGCAGATGCAGCAGCAGGAGATTCAGCAGGAGAGTAGCATCATGAGATGAATCTGCAGATGCATCAGGAGGATATGAAGCAGCAGATGCAGAGGCAGGAGATACAGGAAGAGGTCCAGCAGCAGTAGATGGAGAAGAAGAGATGCAGCAGATGAATCAGCAGAAGATGCAGCAGCAGATGCAAGAGATGCAGAATTTCGAGATACTTCAGCAGAGGCAGCAGTAGGAGATGCACCAGGAAATGCAGCAGCAGGAGATGTAGAGCAGAAGATGCAGAGAATTATAAGCAGCTGAAGGAGATTCAGCAAGAGAACCAGCAGCAGTGGATGCAGCAGCAGATGCAGCAGCAGGAGATGCAGCAGAAGATGCAGCAGCAGAAGATTCAGCAGGAGATGCATCAGAAAGAGATGCAGCAGCAGATGTAGCACCAGCAGATGCAGCAGCAGGAGATGAAGCATCAGATGCAGCACCTGCATATGCAGCAGCAGGAGATTATGCAGGAGATGGAGCAGCAGGAGATAACAGCATCAGAAGATGCTTCAGGAAATGCGTCAGCAGATGCAGCAGCAAGCGATGCAGCAGCAGCACATGCAGAAAGATATGCAGCAGCAATAGATGCAGCAGCGGATGCAGCAGCAGGAGATGCAGCAGGAGAGTAGCATCATGAGATGAATCCGCAGATGCACCAGGAGGATATGAAGCAGCAGATGCAGAAGCAGGAGATGCAGGAGGAGAACCAGGAGCAGTAGATGCAGAAGAAGGAGATGTAGCAGGAGATGCAGCAGTAGATGAATGATCAACAGATGCATATCCAGCTGCATCTGCTGCTGCTGCATCTGCTGCTGTTGCATCTTCTGCTGCTGCATCTCTTGCGTAATCTCGTGTAGCTTCATATGTTGGTGCTGCATCTGATACTTCATCTCCTGCTGCTTAATCTCCTGATGCTGAATCTCCTGCTTCATCTAATTCTGCTGCATCTACTGGCAGATGAATGACCAGCAGATGCAGCTGAAGGAGATGAAACACCGGATGAAGCAGCAGGAAATGCGGCAGCAGATACGACAGCAGTAGATGAAGCATCAGATGCAGCACCAACATATACAGCAGCAGGAGACTACATCGGAGATGCAGTGGCAGAAGATCCATCAGGAAATGCATCAGTATACGCAGCAGCAGGAGATTCAGTAGCAGGCGATGCAGCAAGAGATACAGCACCGGGAGGTGCAGAAGCAGGAGATGCAGCAGCAGATGAAACAGCAGTAGATGCACCAGAAGGAGATGTAGCAGAAGACGAACCAGTATGTGAAGCCGCAGCAGATGCAGGAGCAAATGCTGGAGTTGCAGCAGTAAGAGATTCAGCAGGAGATGCAGCAGAAGTAGATGAAGCCTCACGAGAAGCTGCAGGAGATGCAGCACCTGGCGATTCTACAGCAGGAGTTACAGCAGCAGGAGATGCAATCGCAGGAAGTCAATCAACAGGTGCATCACCTGGAGATACAGCAGGAGATACTGTAGGCTCTGAAAGTTTGAAGTGACACTTCAATAGCCATTCTGATGTTACATTACACAAGACTGGACTGAAAGTTCTACAAGTCTTGCCTTGCAGTGAAAGCGCTCTAAGAGAAGACATTCAGAAGCCGCAGAATTCCATGCTAGCATCTTCACTGCGCGAGTTACTCGTTTTTCCTAAATCTCCTTATTAGGTGCATTTAAGTCACAATTCAGTACCCTATAGGGTACTAAAAAGACCCAGAAGTCGTGCTTTGCAGCTTGCAGTGAAAGCACTTCAAGGAAAGATCATAAGGAGAGCCAGCATATAATCGTGAAAAGTTTTCTGCGGTACTTCTTCCGCACGACATGAAATCTGCAGTGATGCATCAAAAGCCGTTCTACTGTTACTGTTCACCAGTCTAGATCGAAAATTCTACCAATCTTGCTTCGCGGTGAAAGCGCTATAAGAGAAGATATTCAGAAGCAGCAGCATTCCATGCTAGCATTTTCCCTGCAGTAGTTACTCACGTATCCCAAATTGCCTTATTTTGAGCAATGAACTAACAATTCAGTAACTTATATTAAAACAGTCCATAAGTAGCGCTTTGCAACTTTGCACTCTAACGAGAGCCACCAAATGATCGTTGCTTCTTCCCTGCGATACTTGTGCTGAACGCTCTGATATTTTCAAGTGACGCTTTAATAGCTGTTCTTCTGTTATAGTACAAAAGCCTGGACTGAAATTTCTACAAGTGTTGCTTTGGAGACAAAGCGCTACAATAGAAGACATTCAGAAGCAGCAGCACTCCATGCTAGCAAATTTTCTGCGTGAATTACTCACTTTTCCTAAAGCGTTTTTATAGGCTCATTTAAGTCATTATTCAGGACCCTATACTAAAAAACTCTGTTAGTCCTACAATATACTTCGAAGGAATACACGAACGAAAGCAAGAATTTCATGTTAGGAGCTTCCCGGTGGTACCTCTGCTGAAAATATTAATAGTCATTCTGATGTTACAGTACACAAGCCTGGATTGAAAGTTGTATAAGTCTTGCTTTGCAGAGAAAGCGCTATAAGGGAAGACATTCAGAAGCAGCAGCATTCCATGCTAGCATCTTCACTGCGCGAGATACTGACATTTCGTAAGCGCATCTATACGTGCAGATATGTCACAACTCAGTACCCTCTGCTAAAACGTACCGCTACTCGTACATTGCATCTAGCAGTGAAATCACTACCACAGAATACTCGAACAAGAGCAATAATTTTATGTTAGGAGCTTCCCAGGGTACTTCTGCTGAATGCTCTGAAATTTTGAAGTGACATTTTAATAGCAATTCGGATGTTATAACACACAAGCCTTGAATGAAAGTTTTACAAATCCTGCTTTGCAATGAAAGCACTGTTAGAGAAGACTTTCGGAAGCAGCAAAATTCCATGCTAACATCTTCACTATGGGAGTTACACACTATTCCTAAAGCGCTATAAGAGAAGATAATCAGAAGCAGCAAGGTTCCATGCTAGCTGCTTCACTTTTCCTAAAGCGCCTTAATAGACGCAGTTGTCACTATTCATTATCCTATACTAAAAAGTTCTGTTAGTCGTGCTTGGCAGGTAGAGGAGCAAACGTTTGCGGAGAAAATTCTAACGAGAGCCAGAATGTGAAGGTAGCAGCTTTCCTGCGGTACCTGTGCTGAAGGCTCTGAAATTTTGAAGTGACGCTTTAATAGCCATTCTCATGTTGCAGTACACAAGCCTAGACTGAAAATTCTAAAACTCTCGCTTTGCAGTGAAAGCACTATATAGGAGACATTTAGAAGCAGCAGTATTCGCTGCTAGCATCTTCCCTGCCCGAGATACTTACTTGTCCTACAGTGCCTAAATAGGCACAAGTAAGTCACAATATAGTACCCTATACAAAAACTTGCTATTAGTCGTACTTCTCCGCGTGCATTGAATGTGCGTCTAGAGAAGTAAGTAACAATTCAGTATCCTCTGCTAAAAGGTTCTGTTAGCCGTACTTTGCCACAGGCAGTGAAAGAAATTCCAGAGAAGACTCAAATGAGATCCAAAATTTCATGTTAGGTGCTTCCCTGTGGTACTTCTTAAGAACGCTTTTAAGTGTTGAAGTACACGTTAATAGCCATTCGGATGTTATAGTACAGAAGTCTGGAGTGAAAGTTGTACAAATCTTGCTTTGCTGTGAAAGCACTGTAAGAGAAGACATTCAAGTCTTTCTTTACAGTGAAATCACATTTCATTTTACCTGCGGGAGAAACTCACTTTTCCGAAAGCGCCTTAATAGACGCAGTTAAGTCACTATTGAGTACCCTGAACTAAAAAGTTCCGTAGGAAGTGCTTTGCAGGTAGAAGTGAAAGCATTTAAAGAGGAGTGTCTAACGAGAGCCAGAATTTGATGGTAGCATCTTCCCTGCGGTACTAGTGCTGAACGCACTGAAATTTGAAGTGACGCTTTAATAGCCATTCTGATGTTACAGTACGCAAACCTAGTCTGAAAATTCTACAAGTCTTCCTTTTCAGTGAAAGCACTATAAGAGAAGAGATTCAGAAACAGCAGCATTCCATGCTAGTATCTACCCTTGAGGAGATTATCACTTTTCCTAAGGCGCATTGATAGGTGCAGTTAAGTCACTATTCAGTACATTACACTAAAACGCTCTGTTAGTCATGCTTTGCAGCTCGCATGGGAAGTGCTTCAGAGAAGACTCTAACGAGAGCCAGCATTTGATCGTAGCAGCTTGCATGCGTTACTTGTGCTGAATGTTCTGAAAGTTCGAAGTGATGCGTCAAAAGACATGGTGATGTTAGAGTACAAAAGCCTAGACTGAAAGTTCTACAGTTCTTGCTTTGCAGTGAAATCGCTATAATAGACGAGATTCAAAAGCAGCAGCTTTCCGTGCAAACATCTTCCTTGCGGGAATTGCTCACATTTCCTAAAGCGCCTTTATAACCACGCTTTGCATATTGCAGTGATAGCTCTTCAAGAGAAGACTCTAACGAGAACCAGCATTTGATCGTAGCAGCTTCCCTGTGGTAATTGTGCTGAACTCACTGCAATTTTGAAGTGACGCTTTAATGGCCAATCTGATGTTACAGTACACAAGCCTAGACTCAAAGCTCTGCAAGACTTGCTTTGCAGTGAAAACAAGACATTCAGAAGGAGCAGCATCCAGTGCTATCATCTTCCCTGCGGGAGTTTCTCACTTTTCCTAAGTATCGCAGATAAGTCAGAATTCAGTAACCTATACTAAAACTTTCTCTTAGCGCTTCCAGTGAAGACTTGAACGAGTACTAGAATTTTATTGTAGAAGCTTCCCTGCGATACTTATGCTGAACGATCTGGAATTTTGAAGTGAAGCTTTAATAGCCGCTCTGTGTAGTTATACTACACAAGCCTAGACTGAAAGTTCTACAAGTCTTGCTTTGCAAATTAAGCGCTATAATGGAAGACATTAAAACCAGCAGCATTCCACGATAGCATATTCCCTGCGCAATTACCCGCTTTCCCTATAGCGCCTTTATAGGCGCAGTTAAGTCACAGTTCATTACCCTATACTAAAAATTTCTGTTAGTCGTACTTTGCAGTGTGCCGTGAAAGCGCTTCCAGAGAAGACTCTAACGAGAGCCATCACATGATGGTAAGCAGCTTCCCTGTTAAGGCGCTTTAAGAAAATCGAATAACGCCCACAGGGAAGATGCTAGCATGGAATGCTGCTGCTTCTGAATACCTTCTTCTTATAACGATTTCACTGCAAAGTACGACTTGTACATCTTTCAGTCCAGGCTTGTCTACTTTAACAGCAGAATGGCTATTCAGGAGTCGATTGAAAAGATCAGAGCGTTCAGCACAAGTACCGCAGAGAAGCTGCTCCAATACAATTCTGGGACTTGCTCGAGTCTTCTATGGAAGCCCTTTCACTGCAAGCCTCAAAGCAAGACTAACAGAGCGTTTTCGTATAAGGTAAGGAACTCTGCGCATATTAAGGAGCATTAGGAAAAGTGAGTAAATCCCCCAGGGAAGATGCTAGCATAGAATGCTGTTGCTTCTGAATGTCTTCTCTTACAGCGCTTGTACTGCAAAGCAAGACTTGTAGAACTTTCACTCCAGGCTTGTGTATTATAACACCTGTATGTCTATTAAAGTGTTACTTCAAAATTTCAGAGCGTTCAGTACAAGTACCACAGGGAAGCTCCTAACATGAAATTTTTGCTGTCATTCGAGTAGTCTCTGGTAGCAAATGCAGCACCAGCAAATGCAGCAGCAGGAGATGAAGAAGCAGATTCAGCAGCAGGAGATGCAGCAACAGCAGTTGCAGCAAGAAGAGATGCGGCAGGTAACGTAGCAGCAGGAGATGTAGCGGTAGATTCTGCATCTGTAGAGTACGGGGGAGATACAGCAGCAGGTGATATAGCAGAAGAAGATGCTCTACGACGTGCAGCAGCGGGAGATGCAGCAGCAGGTTCAGCAGCAGATGCAGTAGGCGATACAGAAGGAGTAGATGCAGCAGTGTATGAAGCAGCACGAGATTCAGCAGCAGGAGATGAAGCAGGAGATGCAGCAGCAAGAGATGCAGCAAGATATGCAGATCAGAAGATGCATCAGCAGGTGATGCAGCAAGATATGCAAAAGAAGGAGATGCAGCAGCAGATGCGCCAGCAGCACATGTAGCAGCAGGAAATGCAGCAAGAGGAGATGCAGCAAGTTTTGCAGCAGTAGGAGATGCAGCAGCAGTAGATGCAGCACGAAGAGATGCATCAGGAGATGCATCAGGAGATGAAGCACCAGCAGATACAGCAGCAGGAGATTAAGCCTAAGATGCAGCACAATCATGGAGCTGTATGACATTACGCAGGAGACACAGCCGCAGGAGATGCAGCAGCAGGTAATGCAGCAGCAGGAGATGCATCAGCAGATGTAGCAGCAGGAGGTACAGCAGCAGCATATGCAGCTGAAAATGCAGAAGTAGGAGATGCAGCAGCATTTTTAGCAGAATAAGATACAGCAGTAGGAAGTCCAGAAAGAGAGCACCATCATGGGATTAATCCGCAGATGCTTCAAAAAGAATATGAAGCAGGAGATGCAGCAGCAGGAGTTGCAGCAGGAGTTGAATCAGCAGATGCAGCAGCAGGACATTATGCAGGAGATGAAGCAGCATGAAATGCAGGAGAGTATGAAACAGAAGTAGATGCAGCAGGGTATGCACCAGCAGGAGATTCAGCAGCAGGTGATGCAGCAGAAGTACATGCAGCAGGGTATGCACCAGCAGGAGATTCAGCAGCAGGAGTTGCAGCAGGAGAGCAGCATCATGAGATGAATCCGCTAATGAATCAGAAGGAGTTACAGCAGGAGCTGCAGCAATAGAAGTTGCAGCAGCACCTGATGCAGGAGACGATCCAGCAGGAGGAGATGCTGCAGGGGGTTAGGCAGCTGGAGATGTAGCAGCAGCAGATGCAGCTGGAGATGCATCAGCAGTAGATGTAGCTGGAGAAGCAGCAGTAGGTGAAGAAGCACAAGCTACATCAGCACATGCTGCAGATGCAACAGTTATAGATTAAGCAGGAGATGCAGCAGGAGGAGATGCAACAGTTTAGGCAGAAAAACATGCATCAGCTAGTGATGCAGAAGGAGATGCACCAGCAGGAGATGCAGCAACACAAGACGAAGCAGGAGATTCAGCAGGGGATGCATATTCAGCAGTAGATGCAGAAGAATGAGATGCAGCTGGAGATTCATTAGGTGATGCAGCAGCTGGAGATAGAGCAGAAGAAGATGCACTATGATATGCAGCAGCAGGATATGAAGCAGCAGATGCAGCACCAGCATATGCAGCAGCAGGAGATTACGCAGGAGATGCAACAGTAGGAGATGCAGCAGCAGCACATGCAGAAGGATATGCAGCAGCAGCAGATGCAGAAGGATGTGCAGCAGCAGGAGATCAAGTAGGATAACAGCATCATGAGATGAATCTGCAGATGAATCAGAAGGATATGAAGCAGCTGATGCAGAAGCAGGAGATTCAGGAGGAGATTCAACATCAGTAGATGCAGAAGAAGAAGAGGTAGCAGGAGATGCAGCATTAGATGAATCAGGAGCAGATGCAGAAGCAGATGCAAGAGATGCAGCACCAGGAGATGCAGCCGTAGGAGATGCAGTAGCAGGAGATGCAGCAACAGATGCAGCAGCAGGAGATGCAGTAGCAGGAGATTCAGAGCAGAAGATTCTGAGAATGATAAACAGCAGAAGGAGATGCAGCAAGCGATACAGCAGCAGCAGAAGCACCAGCAGGAGATGTAACAGCACATAGAGCAGCAGTAGGTGAAGCAGCAGAATATGCAGCACTATGTGAAGAAGCAGCAGATGCAGCAGATGGAAATTCAGTAGGAGATGCAGCAGGAATTGCAGTAGATGCGGCAGAAAAAGGTGCAGCAGCAAGAACTGCAAGAGATGGAGATGCTACAGAAAAAGCTGCAGCAGCAGGACCTGCAACAGGTGGAGATGGAGCCGCAGCAGATGCAGTAGCAGTTTGACCAACAGATTCAGCAGCATATGCAACAACAGGAGATGCAGCAGCAGGAGAGACATCAGAAGATGCAGCAGCAGATGCAGCAGCAGTTTGACCAACAGATTCAGCAGAATATGCAACAACAGGAGATGCAGCAGCAGGAGAGACATCAGAAGGAGATGCAGCAGCAGATGCAGCAGAAGGTTCAGCAGTAGCAGGAGATGCAGCAGCAGGAGATGTTGCAGCAAATGCAGCAGCAGGAGATGCAGCAGCAGGTCATGCCACAGGATGAGGTTCAGCAAGATATGCCTCTGGGGAAATGCAGCAGATAATGCAGAAGGAGGAGAAGCCAATTTAGAGCAGGAGATTCCGCAGGAGATGCAGCAGCAAAAGATGCATAAGGTGTTGCAAAAGCAGACGCAGTAGCAGGAGATTTAGCAGGAGAAGATGAAGCAGGAGATGCAGCAAAAGATGCAGCAGCAGCAGATACAGCAGGAGATGCAGCAGGAGGTGCAGCAGCAGCAGATGCAGCAGAAGATGAAGCAGAAGATGCATCAGAAGATGCAGCAGCAGATGCAGGAGGAATAGCAGCAGCAGGAGATGAAAAAGGATATGTAGCACCAGGAGATGCAACAGCAAGAGATGAAGGAGCAGGAGATGCAGCAGAATATGCCAGAGAAGATGCAGCAGCAGGAGCTGCAGCAGCAGTATAAGCAGCAGCAGCAGATGCAGATTCAACAGCATATTCAGCAGGATATGCATCAGCAGTGGATGCATCAGCAGGAGATGCATCAGCAGGAGATCGAGAATCTGCAGCACGAGATGCAGCAGGGGATGCATCAGCAAAAGATGCAGCAGGACATGCAGCAGCAGTAGATTAAGCAGCAAATTCAGAAGCAGAGGATGCAGCAGCAGATGCAGCAGCAGGAGATGCAGAAGCAGACGCATCAGAAGGAGATTCAGCATCAAATCCAGGAGCAGATGCAGCAGCAGCAGATGCAGAAGCAGGAGATGCATCAGCAGAAGGTGTTGCAGCAGATGCATCAGCAGCAGCTGCAGCAGCAGGAGATGCAGCAGTAGGAGATGCAGATAGAGATGCAGTAGCAGGAGATGCAGCAGCAAAAGATCCAGCAGGAGATAAAGTATTAGATGCAGAAGGACGAATTGCAGCAGGAGTTGAAGCAGCAGGACATGCAGCATTAGGAGCTGCAAAAGCAGGAGATGCAGAAGCAGATGCAGCAGAAGGTGCAGATTCAGCAAATATGCAGCAGCAGAGGATACTGCAGCAGATAGAGCAGCAGGAAATGCAGCAGCGGGAGAGTCAGCAGCAGGAGATGTAGCAGAAGATGCAGCAGAAGATGCGTCATAAGGAGATGCACCTGCAGCACATGCAGCAGGAGATGCAGGAGGACATGCAGTAGGAGGAAATGCAGCAGCAAGAGATGCTGCAGAAATTGCAGCAGCTGGAGATGCTGCAGAAGGTGATGTAGCAGAAGGTGATGCAGCTGCAGGAGGTGCAGCAGTAGATACAGCAGTAGCAGTTGAAGCAGCAGATGCAGAAGCAGATGCAGCAGGATATGAAGCAGGAGGAAATGAAGTAGGTAATGCAGCACCAGGAGATGCATCAGGAGGTGCAAAATCGCACGAAGCAGCAGGAGATGCAGCAACACAACATGCAGCAGGAAATGAAGAAGCAGATTAATCAGCAGAGGCAGCAAGAAATGTAGTAGGAGGAGATGCGGCAGCAGAAGAAACAACAGATGCAGAAGCAGTTGCAATGGGAGATGATGCAGGATGAGATGCAGCAGCAGGAGATGCATCAGTAGCAGATGCAGATGCAGCAGGAAATGTGCAGCAGATGCAGTGGCAAGAGATGCAGCAGGAGATGCAGAAAGAGGGGATGCCGCAGCAAGAGTTGCAGCAGGAGATGCAGCTTCAGGGGATGAAGCAGCAGGAGATGCATTGAGATATGCAGCCAGAGGTGCAGTAGGACGAGATAGGGCAGGAGATGCAGCAGCAGGAGCTGCAAAAGGAGATTCAGCAAGAGATTCAGCAGGAGGAGAGGCAGCTGGAAATGCTGTAGGAGTAGTAGGAGTTCCTGCAACAAAAAATTCAGGAAGAGATAAATCAGCAGCAGATGCAGCAGCAGATGCAGCAGATGCAGGAGGTGCAGCAGGATATCGAGCAGAAGGAGATGCAGCAGAAGGAGATATAGCAGCCGATTCAGCAGTAGATGAAGCAGCAGCAGATGAAGCAGCAGATGCACCAGATGGAGCAGCAGGAGATGCTGTCAGGGATGAAGCAGCAGATGCAACAGTAGGAGATGCAGAAGGAGATTCATCAGCAGGAGATGCAGCAGAAGATGCAGCAGCAGGAGATGCACTAGGCAATGCCATAGCAGGTGATGCAGCAGCAAATGCAGTAGCAAGAGATGCATCAGGAGGTAGAGCAGCAGGATAATCAGACAGAGATGCATAAGCTGGAGATGCAGCAGGAGATGCTGCAGAAGGGGATGCATCAGCAGATTCAGGAGCAGATGCAGCAGCAGGCGATGCAATAGGAGATGCAGAAGGAGGAGATGCAGCGGCACGAGATGCAGCAGTAGATTCACTAGGAGATGCAGCAGGAGGGGATGTAGCAGGAAAGGCAGCAGGAAGAGAAGCAGAAAAAGGACATCTAGCAGAAAGAGATCCAACATGAGATGCAGGAGGATCTGAATCTGCAGGTACCTCAATAGATGTAGCAGCAGGAGATGAATCAGCAGGAAATGCAGCAGGAGATGCAGCAGGATATCGAGCAGCAGGAGATGCAGCAGGAGATTCATCAGCAGATGCAGCAGGAGATTCAGCAGTAGGATATGAAGCAGGAGATCCAGCAAGGGCTTTAGCACATGCTGCAGCAGGAGATACAGCACGAGATGCAGCAGCAGGAGATGTAGAAGGAGATAGAGCAGCAGAAGGAGACAGATTCAACAACAGCAGATGCAGCTCGAGATGCAGCAAGAAATGCAGCAGGAGATGCAGCCGTAGGACATGCAGCAGGATATATCTTAGCAGAAGATGCAGAAAGAGGAGAAGCAGGAGGAGCAGATGATGCAGGAGATGCA